>CM029120.1:1387500-1542500 GCA_016859345.1 Istiophorus platypterus
AACTGATGAAGACCTCTACATGGTTGTGTGTATATGTGTATAAGATCAGGGTGTAGCTGTCCAGCTGTGTGATGTGAAGAGCTGAGTTTGACCTGCGTCACGGAGACGTAATCTACAGCTACAACGGTGAACTGCATCTGGAAACAGCTGGAAAGTGACTCAGGTGAGACAGAAGAGAGAAAATAGTCCTTGAGGGTGGAGGTGATGTAGGAGGGAGGGATAAAGGAAGGATAGAGAGAGAGAGAGAGAGAGAGAGAGAGAGAGAGTCTGGTATATTTCCCAGTGTCAGAGGAACATTGAAAGTGTGAGGAAATAACAAGGGACCAAGTCATTTAAATTGACTTCATGGAGTGTGTGTGTGTGTGTGTGTGTGTGTGTGTTTGTGTGTGTGTGTGTGTGTGTGTGTGTGTGTGTGTGTGTGTCCACACAGGTCTGTCTCAGTCTCGTCGCTGGGTTCCAGCAGATATGGGCCGATAATCAAGTCCCCACACATTTTAATTGGGGGGCTGGAGGGGCTGGAGGGGCTGTGGGGGGGTTCAGCTCATCTGAGGTGGCAGACGATAATGAAGCTCGGCCGCCTCCTGTGTTTGCAGCGCAGGCCAACAGGGGGAGCCCCCACTCTGAGAGCAGCAGGGTTCTCTGGAGGTTCTCTGCCGCCTTCATTACCCACGATGCAACCCGACCCCATCCACTTGTCTGTGCGGTTGCAGGTATGTCACGCTAGCAGCAGCTAATGTAGCGTGGAGCAGAGATGGGGGGGGCTCACCTCGTCCTGCAGATTAAAGTGTTTATTTATATTTCTTATATCTGGTAGTTTCTTTCCCATATATATAAACCATTTTCCTGTGTGTTCCTCCTGTCATGGAGGCAGACCCCCCCCCCCCCCGCGGAGTCTCTGAACCTGTACCTGTCAGAGTGTGCCGGGTGTCAGCGGGGGGGGGCACCCGTGACAGGCAGACTGACAGATCCATCTATGTGTGAATGTAGAACTAAACCACCTGCAGGGGCGGAGCCATCAGGGCTGCGTGATGGCGGTAATGGCCGGGGCCCATTTATTTTTCTGGGGAGGGGGTTGGGGGGGTGGGGTCCTCTGAGAGACGTCTCACATGTCGACCCGACAGCCGAGGTCTCAGTGAAATCCTCTAATAACTTGATTTAGATCATGAGACACTCAGGTCCCAGAGAGGTGACGATGGCGGGGGGGGGGGGGGGTCTGTGGGTCATCTGGGTGGTGGTCAGCCCCCCCCCCCCAAATTCCAGACCAGGTGTCGGTCCGACTGTGACCTGTACGTAGCTGCTGATGCTCAGTTTATTGGATGAGATGATCCAACGCCAGGATTAGGTTTTTTTTTTATCAGATCTTAAACTCAGTGACTCAGTTACTCCAGTGGTAGAAAAGTAACTAAGTACATTTACTCAACAATAGGGAAAAAGGAAAAAGGAAAAAATAGTAAAAATAAAAAATTTAAGTCTTTTTATTTCCCTACATTTATCTGAGGGCTTCAGTTACTTGTTACTCCACAAATTAAGATTATTGAATGTGAAGAGATTATAAAATATGATGCTTGTTACAGATTGAATGACGCGACAGCTGTTTACTGGCTGATCAGTTGATCAGCAGAAACTGGTCATTTTAGACAGAAAAATAAAGGTTTCAAGGTTCCAGCTTCTGAGTTTGATGCTTTTTCCTTTTGATAATGTGAGTCATTCTGAGGTTCAGACTATTGGGTTGAACAGAACGAGCCTTGTGGAGATGACGGCACTTCTCCACATTTTCTTTATGGATTATTTTACAAACCAATCAATCAATAGTCTCATTGATAAAACACTGGGGAAATTAATCCATGAGGAAAATAGTCATTAGTTGCAGTTGTATTTATAGAGAACTGTCAAAAGCTGGTTCCACCTCCATCAGCTACAACAGTAAAAAGCTGTTTGACCACTGATGCATCAGAAATGATAATCTAATTATCAAAGGGTCTTTTCTCTGCAATGAGTTTTAATACTTTTAACACTTAGATTTATATTTACATAGTCAGTGCTGGACTTTGACTAATAATGGAGCATTTTTACTTAATAGTACTTTGATTTTTTACGTAAAAAAATATCAAAACAAATTTTAGTTGTAGTTGATTTTCAGACCTTGTAGTTTGGTTTTATTCAGCCTCATGTTTGTCCTGCATTTTTCGGTTTTTATGTTTTGGGTTCATTTTGAGCTGCTGCTGTGTTTTGTCCTGGGCAGTTACCATGGTTACAGGTACGATTCTGCTCTCTGTTTGCATGTTGACGTGCACCTGTGCACACACACACACACACACACACACACACACACACACACACACACTCTCACACACACACACTCACTCACACACAGACACACACACTTAGTTACAGATAGTCCACTGTTTTAAAAGCTGCACCATCCGACAATTTTTTTTTTACTTACTTTTTTGCTTTTTGCTTAGTTTTAGTCTCATTTTCATCATGAAAAAAAAGTAGTTAATGAACGCTTCTCATCGCAGGTTTAGAAACTAGCGCCAGTGTCAGAGCAGTCAGCCAGTGGTTGGTCCGTGGACCAGGAGCCTACGGTGGTGGCTCTGGCCTCTGGGTCTGGATTTGACTTGTCGACCCATGTACCTATGTGCTGTATCTTATCCAGCTCAAGTTACTGCTGCTGACATTTATTCTTCACTGTCTACATGTGTCTGAGTCGCATCTAGTTGCCGCTGACACTAAAACTGGATTTATGCCTCTGCGCTGAATCTACGCCGTCATGAGCGTTTATACTTCTACGTTGGCGTCGCGCTGCAGTGACGCCATCAAGCCACTGGATTGCGGCGGCGTTTACATGCCACCGTGTTGAGATCCACCAGTTTGTCCGCGATAAGCCAGAAATGCGATGCTACCAAGTTGACCAATCACAGGTCTTTTGGTCTGCGTTGCTATGAGGTGTTTTTTCGGGAGGCGCAGACCAGAGCACCGGCGCCGGTTCTGGCCCAGCATCCATTACAAGCCTGGTTCTGATGGGTCTGTGTCGCCACGTCGCCACGTCGCCACGTCGCCACGTCTCCGTGTCGCCCCATTGCATAGTTACATTGAAACCTGGGGCAAAGTTTTGAAACAGAAGCGTGAATTGGCGTTAACCCAACATTGCCTACCAACAGCAAACACACCGTCATCGTCAGTAAAAAAACAATGATTTTGGTCAAAAATCCTCCTTTATAAATTACCTAGTTGTTACTAAACTGCAGAAACACTATGTATGAAAATCAGCGCCGTCAGCTGCACCTTTGCATCATTAGACTCACATTGCTGATAAAAAAACACACGCACTCACACACACACACACACACACACACAGGATGTTTGCATCAATACATTTCTGCAGAGCGAAACTTGCTAACGTTGGCGTCTGAGCTGAAGGCCTGTGACCATGTCAGGTTAGGTGTTGTAAAGCCCTAAAATAACCCCCCCCCCCCGACACACACACACACAAAGTGTAACCGTGACACAGCTGCCGCCGAAAGTCTGATTTTCCTCATCTCACTCAATCTGTCGCAGGAAAATCAGGGCGTATCGCTGGAGATGCATTGAAAGCCTCAAACAAAGGAAAAGAAAAAGAGTCTGTGGCTATGGCGTGGATTCCTACACACACAGAGTTTAACACATATACAGATACACACACTGTCCATTGTTTTCTCTTCTATCAAAGCCAAGACTGTGTTAGTGTGTGTGTGTTTTCTTTTTTTTTCCCTCTTCCATGTGTGTTTCGTGGTGACAGCGGCGGCGGCTGAGCCAACACCCAGTGGGAGAGCCCGCTTGCCCACAGGGGGGACAGATGGGTGTAATTACGTTATTTTTACCTCCTCCAGGAGCTGGCTGCCAGCTCGGGGAAATTAGCATCACACCTGTGTGTAATTGGCTAAATTAGCTTGTCGAGCTGCAAAGCTCAGACAGAGGTGGACGGCAAAGTGTGTGTGTATATGTGTGTGTTGGTGTCGGTGTGTGTGTATGTGTATGTGTGCATGCGAGTGTTAGGTAAAATCAGATAGGAGTTGTTTAGAGAAGAGGCTTTCAGGAGATGTCACACCTGGAAACCTGGAAAACGTCACGCACACACACACACACACACACATACACACACTCACTCTCCGACACACAGTCACACAACAGAGGGGACGCGTTAAAGGACAAACTGCGGGAAACAGGACACAAATACAAACAGCAAAACAAACAATCATACACACACACACACACACACACACACATACACAGACAAACACAAACAGAGGAGGACGTCAACAGGTAAACAACAAACAGAGGTGCAGAAACTGAAGCCGCACATTGAAAAATACAAACCAGCCAATGAACGTGTTTCATTTTTCCGAGGAGACATTTAATGTCTCGTCCGGAAACATCACCAGGATCAGGAAACACTGATTAAGATGCGGCCGGGTCATAGAACTGAACCTAAACTTTATCACAAGTCAAGGTTAGAAGAAATAAAAATATTACGTCGTCATAAAATGTTAGAAACAACAGCTCTGACAAAGAAGAAAAGGGGAAATAAGGGCTGGCTACAGGGATTCAGGAGTCCGGCCACAGCGCTGGGCCACAGGAAGTGCCTCAGTCTGGCCGGTTCAGCAGGACCACCCCGTTTCTTCAGATTGGGCCCAAACGTCCACCTGCTCTCTGGGATGAGCAGATTAGAATTTGGTGGTCAGAGGTCAAAGGTCAAGGTCACTGTGGTCTCACAAAACAACCTGCTGAACAGAGCTGAAAAAAATCATACGCTATTATGATAAAATACACTCAATACCTTTAAGTAAATTCCTTTTATGTTGTCACGACACGTTATATGAGTCTGGACAGACGTGGCTGTAAACTGTCACGTGATTGGTCGGTGGAGAAAAAACAACCACGAGGTGGGGACTCCAGTTTTAATGTCTCCTGTTAATCATCTCGAGACCCCCTCGGCTTCATCTCGTCACACCTGGGGGTCTCGACCCGCAGGTTGGGAACCGCTTATCTGTTTATCTCTATATCATCTCTCAACAACAATTTAAATTGATTTATATAAAAAGTATTAAAACAAGATTTAAAAATCCACCAGTGTGAAGGGGATTGTAAAAGAGATCAATCAAAGATAGAATTTAATAAGGATTAAACAGGAGAATAAAAGTTACAAATGAAATGAATGAATGAAAAGCTCCACACTGAGAGGGAACTTTCTAGGCCCTGTTCAACACTTGACAGGTGTATTTCAAAATAAACTCAGTGATGATAGAAATAGCAGAAAACATTTTAAACAGGACAATCAGTGAATTCCACTAAAATCTTTGTTCTTGTTCTTCAGCTCAGGACATGAGTGTCTTTATTTACCATTAGTGTTTATTGGCTTTTGATCAGTTGTGTATTTTTAAATTGATCTTATTCGTTTACTGAAGACGTTTAATGATACGTTGTGAGAAAACAGATCGCACACTAAGTCCTGAGGACATCGCAGCTCAGAAGAAAAAGAAAAAAAATCACAAGAGCAAGAAAAAAAATGGAGGAGAAAAGGCAATTTCATCCTCGTTCCACATCCACAGAAAGGTCAGAGGTCAGCGTGCAGATCAAGTCTCTGTGGTCCCTCAGTGGCCGACCTCCTGAGGGGCATCTCCGATCTGTTGGCTCCACCTACAGTTGATGAGGAGTAACAGCAGCAATCGGCAGCGTCACATCTCAGGTGTTGGAGAAAAGCTGCAGAGAGATGAAGCGCTGGGTGTTGAGCTCCCACTGCTGATTTAACATCACTGTTAACAAAAGTCAACTTGATATTAATATTTAATATCATCCCACCAATTTGTATCTTATAATTTATTGCACAAGGTTTTAAAACTTCAGTGTTTCATTCCAGTTTTAAAACTAGTGGATTAAATAAAGGTTATCAATAATATTAACCAACGACCTGAGAACCCAGAAGTCGCCAATCAGCCAGTGACAAGCTGCTTCATTATTTTTGTTCATTGTTTTTTTTTACCCCCTGTCATGACTGCAAGGTTCACAGGTGGAGACTAATTCTTTTAACGCGTGGACGGAAAAATACCGACTGTTTGCATGAGTTAGAGGAGAAACTTCAAAATCAGGAGATGTAGTTTGATGCTAAAGATCCACAGGTTTTATTTTATTAATGTATATTTGACATTTTTATGGAGCGACTAATGTTGTTACAGAACAAAAGTAGTAGAGGGAATAAAATGAAGTACAGGAAAGAAAAAAGAAAAAATCACAAGAGCAAGAAAAAAAATGGAGGAGAAAAGGCAATTTCATCCTCGTTCCACATCCACAGAAAGGTCAGAGGTCAGCGTGCAGATCAAGTCTCTGTGGTCCCTCAGTGGCCGACCTCCTGAGGGGCATCTCCGATCTGTTGGCTCCACCTACAGTTGATGAGGAGTAACAGCAGCAATCGGCAGCGTCACATCTCAGGTGTTGGAGAAAAGCTGCAGAGAGATGAAGCGCTGGGTGTTGAGCTCCCACTGCTGATTTAACATCACTGTTAACAAAAGTCAACTTGATATTAATATTTAATATCATCCCACCAATTTGTATCTTATAATTTATTGCACAAGGTTTTAAAACTTCAGTGTTTCATTCCAGTTTTAAAACTAGTGGATTAAATAAAGGTTATCAATAATATTAACCAACGACCTGAGAACCCAGAAGTCGCCAATCAGCCAGTGACAAGCTGCTTCATTATTTTTGTTCATTGTTTTTTTTTACCCCCTGTCATGACTGCAAGGTTCACAGGTGGAGACTAATTCTTTTAACGCGTGGACGGAAAAATACCGACTGTTTGCATGAGTTAGAGGAGAAACTTCAAAATCAGGAGATGTAGTTTGATGCTAAAGATCCACAGGTTTTATTTTATTAATGTATATTTGACATTTTTATGGAGCGACTAATGTTGTTACAGAACAAAAGTAGTAGAGGGAATAAAATGAAGTACAGGAAAGAAAAAAGACAAAAAGCAGAAAAGAAAATTTAGATGATGAAACAATTTTTTTTCATGTATAATAAAAATGCAAAAATTTACACATAAATTTCAAATACAACATAAAAAATTAATTTAAAAATAAGATGAATCTGGTAGAGTTATAATATTCAAGCTCTTGTCCAAGAAGCTGAGATGTAATTTGTTGAGTAATTATGGAATAAAATAACTGTGGAGGATTTGTCAGTTTCTACTTAGTTTTTATATTAAGAAGCTTGTTATAATTCTGAAGCGAGCTCACATTCCTACAGATATCAGTCAGGTTTCATCAGTAGAAATGAAAAGAAATATGAAAACGAGACAATTTAGTCGAGACCTGGGACTGAAAACAAAAAAAGCTTTGAATAAGAAGAACAATAACCCCGCAGACATTTATTTATCTATTGTTTTTCTAATAAACTGATTGATCGATCTGAAATATTTCGTTTTTATTTTACAGTGTACTGCTTATCTCAGCTGCAGCCACAATCCTGATCAGTAGGCGGCGGTAGAGACCCCAACTTCCGCTTCGACAAATTAACCCAAGAAAAGGAGGAAGAAGAAGAAGGAGGGGACGCGGAAGCAGCCTCTGCTCACTCTGTCGCGGCTAACTCGCTAGCAGCCAATGCTGTCGTGATTGAGCCCGTTCAAGCGGTTAAAATGAACAAACTGAATAAGTCGGAGGAGTTTGACTCGTACGAGATCGAGGAGCCGAGTGATGAGGAGAGAGCTGTCAGCAGGTCGGATCAAACGAAAGTTATATTCAAAAATGACGCGGCTAGCCGTCAGGATGCGGCTAGCTAGGTAGCCGAATGCTAACGTAAACAAACCGGTTCAGGCTGTGGCGAGCGACGACCTGACTCTGACTAAATGTTCTTCTGTTCACGTCCATTTTATTAATCCAACGTCATGGGACTGAGCTGTCGGTTGTCGCTGCTTAAATCTGTCTCCAGCTGACAGTCGATTAAATGTCGATTTACGTTTTATCAATCGATGAATTCATTGATTTATTAGTAGACCCGTGTTCTGCAGAGGAGAAACGAACGCCAGTTTGACATTCTCTCTCTCACCGTGTTTCAGTTCGGAGGACGAGCTGGACGTGCTGCTGAACGGAACTCCGGACCAGAAGAAGAAGCTGATCAGGGAGTATCTGACCGGGGAGAGCGAGTCGTCCAGCGGGGATGAGTTCGAGAAGGAGATGGAGGCCGAGCTCAGCTCCACCATCAGGACCATGGAGGGAACCTGGGGACCATCGAAAGCAGGTAACGCTCACCTGGAATTACAGATTTGAACCAGGGATGATGTGGTCATTCCCAATCCAGAGACCTGCTGGCAAACATTGTGGAGCATTTAGCCCCTGAAGTGGAGACAAAACACAGAGCTAAAACAAGAGGGAGTCCTGGACTTAGAACCATAAGGTGGACAGAAACCAGATCCAGATGAATCATTTTTTTCTCTGTAACAGCTGGGTGTTTAAATGTGATAAGAATTTCACCATATCAACTTCAAAGGTGATAATATGTCTATAACTGAACACCGGTTATCTTTATGGGACTGTAAAGGAAAGGTTAATCCCACCGTTACTAGAATGGCTGCTATTCTGCTCTGTAAAAGACGAGCCTTCCTGTCACAGAAATCCTGATAAATGCATGTTTGTGTGTTTATCTTCCAACAGAAACCTCAGGAAGCAGAGGAAGAGGCGGCGGCGGCGGCAGCGGCAGCAGTGGTGGCCCTGGACTTACTAAGGTTCAGATGTATGATAATGTCTACTTCGACTCTGACTCAGAGGAGGAAGACACACCGAGTAAGAGTACAGCATGAACGTTCCCCAAAAAACAACTTTCCTGCTGCCAGCAACAAGTTAACTTATCATAACCATTACTGATGAAGTTGCCCCTCCGGGTCTGGACGGATACACGCATAACATGTATCATTACATTACTCTGTAGCCCAGTCAGTTTTGTTAACCCCCCCCCGCTTTTCCTCCTCAGGCAGCTCCACAGGCCAGAGGCGGAGACAGCGGATCATACCGACCAATGACGAGCTGCTGTACGACCCCGACGAGGACGACAGGGACCAGGCCTGGGTGGATGCCATGAGGAGAAGGTAAGCCACTCGAAGGGAGCTGTGCAGATGAATTAATTAAACAACTGTTAATCAAGGAAAGATCAACTCAAGATTTCGACACCCTTCGGTCATTCGGCCCCTTGTCTTCCTGTCCAGGTATAACAGCAGGAAACGGCCGGCAGCAGCGTTTCGTTCGCAGTCCCGGCGGTCTCAGGGTTTACCGAACAGCGACGCCGTTCTCAACTGTCCTGCCTGCATGACCACGCTCTGTCTGGATTGTCAGAGGTGAGACTTCAAGCCGGGCCTGACAACGGTTGTCAGGGTTCGCTTGTACCAGACGGAGGCATCAATCCGGTACAGGCTGCCTCCCGACATGTGGTGGTCGACTAGCATTCTCCCCAACAAACTGAGGGACATTGTGCTCCGCTCTCTTTTTCACAACCCCTGCCCAAACTCCTCCTGGCTAGACTACCTTCTGGGCTGTTCATAGTTTCTCTTCTTTTTACGGTGCTTTGTTTGGAAAATTATGTCTGAATCCATTTTCTATTACAGTCCATCAGAATCTGGTATGGAGGATATTAAAGGAGAGAAATAGTCATTTTTAAAAGTGAGATTTGGGAGAGCAAGTCATGCCAGATGCCCCTAATTTTCATAAAGTATAGGAGATTTATACTATGCTAACGTGGAGAAGCCACTGTGCCTGAACTCTGCTCCAAATTTTCTACTATATATTACACAGATTGTTACATGAATCATTATTTTCTTGATTAACTGATAATAGCACATCAGAAAAATGCCTCTCACAACCTTGCAGAGCCCAAGTGGAATGATAGAATTTTTTGGCTCGAAATATTACTGAAACAGTTGATAAAAATGAATTGCAGAGTATTTTTTGTTGATAGGTTGGGGAACTATACTGTGACATTTAACAGACTATACACTTAATCGAACATCAAATCAACAGACAATACAATAATCTTTACCTGCAGTCCTGACACAAACGTTGCCAGAGAAGCTGGTTCTAAATTAATTTCTCTGAAACAAATTTCTTCAGCAGAAATTGTATAAAAACTCATCTGCACGTCTGTTGTTTTTTGTCACCATGTTTCATCACTTGGTTCGCTCTCAAAACTGGCACGAGGGCTTCTCAGCATTTTTTTTGTGTGTCTGTGGGGGGGGGGGGCTAACTATATTGATTTATCTCGGTTGTGTCCACCCAGGCACGAAAAGTATCGGACGCAGTATCGGGCCATGTTTGTCATGAACTGCACAGTGAAGAGGGATGAGGTGCTGCGCTACAAGACCCAGCAGGACAGGAAACAGAGGAACCGGAAGAGGGGGAGGGGGCAGACAACAGAAATGCCAGCGGGCGAGGCTCCCGAGCCAACGCCATCGGGGATGGACGCCGACGAGGTCTACCACCCGGTGCAGTGCTCTGAGTGCTCCACGGAAGTGGCCGTGTTCGATAAGGACGAGGTCTATCACTTCTTCAACATCCTGGCCAGCCACTGCTGAGACGGACTGAGCAAGCTCTGAGCGGGATGTTATTGTTTTGTTTGTTTTAAATTTCATTAGCTTGTCTCTCACTCATCACCTCAGCTTCTTCAACATTTAAGAAGAAGGTGGCTTTGACTGCCTCTCCAGTGTCAATGCTGAGAAGGAGAATGCTGCTGTGAACTTTTCTAAGTGATACCTCGATTGTGAATTTATATTGGTAATATGAGCGTTCAAAGTAGATCCTGGGTCGGGCCATTTCACCTGACGAGGGAAAGTAAATGCGCTTCTGCATCAGGAAAGCAGTGGAATGAAACATCTGACCGTTGCAGCGCTGCTGGTCATCTGTGCCAATACTGAATTGTAAACACAGTCCACATTGAAAACAGGATTTTTGATGCAGATACCAATATTGATATTTAAAAATTACAAAAATACAATAGCAACTAAAAATGTCACCTTTTTTGAAAAGTCTATCCTGTCTTTTTTTTTGTTTTTGTTTTTTTAAGAATTGTGAGCAAGATGATAATGTTGAAACAAACATGTCAAAGTTAAAAATAAACTTTTAATGCTCTGGTGAACAGACCTTATAAAGGAGACAGTTATTTTCAGTTATCTTGAACATCAATTTAGTCCAGACTTGTTTTGTATGTGGGCAAGACCAAAATAAATGCAACAGTGCTTCTCTGTGCTCCCCACAAGAACTATAATTTACATCAGTGTCTTTCTTAACTTTCTGATGGTAACGATTTTTTAGAAAATTCAAAATTTTCAATAAAAAGAAAGGTCCCTGGCCATAGCCAAACTCTGTCCCAACAAATTTCTCCTGTAAAATGGCAGATTACCAGGACTTCTGGTGGCCAGACTTCTTAACTCTGTTCTAATTGTGCATTGAAAAACAGCCACAGGATTTAATATTGAACCACTGTTAAAAGAAAATTGTTTTATTTTTACAAAGAACATATCTACTATACTGCATATAAAATCTGTGGGGGCTAAAGTTGTTTTCGTAAATTAAAGACCACTCCAGTAGCATTTGTGTATGGAATTATGAGAGTTTGAGAGGAAGTTTTATCAACATTATAACCACATAACATAAAATCGAGAGCAAAAATAGAGGAGGAGACATGAGGGGAATGAGTGAAGTAGAGTCTGATTCTGTTTTAGGGTAAAATTCAACGTCTGTGACGCTTTATTGTGAAATCCGGAAGCTGGAACTCCCCGCCGCGTCAGAGCCGTCCGCTCGGACGCGGCGCTCTGATTGGCTGAAGACGAGCAGCGTATGACGAGACGTCGGACGTTCCCGGAACTTACCCGAGCACGAGTGACGTCGCAGGAAGCTGGTCAGGTGAAGCCGAGCGGAGGAAGCGCAGCGGCGTCGGTGGAGTCGGGACCATGGCCCTCGGGGACTGTTGGAAGCAGCTGTCCTGGTTCTACTACCAGTACCTTCTGGTCACGGCGCTCTACATGCTGGAGCCCTGGGAGCGGACCGTGTTCAGTATCCTTTTCCGTGCGAACTAACTTCAGATCGGCTGAGCGGGCGAGCTAACATGCTAACTCAAGCTAAGGCTAACCCAGCGCGTACCCGGGTAGATAACGCCAACCTTTCTAGTGAATGGCCGAATTAAAGTGGTCTTCGGAACGACATTTTAGGTATTTTACAAAGGTACAGGGGTTTATGGAAAACTCGGCATTTGAACTCTTTACCGTTGTCTCGGTTGTCGTTGAAACTGGGAAGTCGCTAACGTTTACGAAGCCAAAATTGTCCTTGTAATTACACCGGATAACGTTTTTTACCTTTTTAATTAAACGTCGAAATAACGATCAAAAACTTAATGATTTAGTAGAAGTCCCCAAATTGTTTCTACGTGCATTTGTCTGTAAGTGAAGGATCATTAACGGGGGTTTGAAGGATTGCTAGCTAACGTGTTTACCGGAAGAGAATTAAAATCGTGTTTGTTTAAAAGCTAATTCGTGTTTGTTTTTGATTGATCCCGAGTTTAAGACTCTGCGCTAACTGATTAGAAAACGTCTCAATTTCTGTTGTAATTCTTCCAAACATTTGCCTACAAGTGAAAACACAAAAGAGGGGAAATTGTCAACGGAGTTCGGCATGGGTTCGCCTGCGAGTCTAAGCTAGCTGTAGCCAGCTGAATCGGCTCCCCCCGGTCAGGTGACCCACACATGCCGGTAAACGTGTGCCGTTCATTTTTACTCTTAGGCAAGTTTAACTCGGCAGTGAAGTCTCGAAATATAAAAAAATCGGGTTGATCCGAGGTGAAAGTCCTGCAGTTAATAATCAGCCTGTCATGGTAGCGGAGTTATGGCTGCACTTTGATCCGCGGTGGAGAAGTGAGGCTTCAGTTTCGCGTTATGCATGTGATGTTTCCCCGGCCGGTTCCTCCTCTTCCCTCGGGGCCAGGTGCGTGTTTGCGTGGACTAGTCAGGGGTTGCATTGCTGTCACTGTTGCTCACTATCGGCCTGAGTGCTGTAACCCTTCATATAACATGTACTCCTGCTGCTCAGGGATCATTCTGCCAATCATGTTATTAAACCGATCTACAGGGAAAAAAAGGTTGGTAATGTTTTTACGAAGTAATACGAAACAAGTGCTGGTCACAGCTTCAAGAACTTGATTTCCATTTGATATGGAGACTGGTTTATTCATCTGCTAAGCAGGCTACAAAATATTGACCCAAAACCGTCTTTACATTTGATGACAATTGTTCATGATTTGCGGTGTTCAAAAGGTGGAAAAAGGTCGACTGGTTGTGAAAAAAGTAATCGCTCCAGTTAAACATCCCGCTCATTTCTCATGGAGAATAGGTCATCGAGTTACTGAGAAATTCAGATTTCATGTGAAACTGGCTCAGAGCTGAGTCTTATTAAAATTTTATAACATTTTCTTCAGCCCCCCGCAGATAAATTTAAATGTATACGTTTCTTCTTTGGCTTCCTGCGCTAGAGACTCGGGCGCCGCTCTCTCAGATGTTCCTCCTTAGCGTCTCCTCCTCAGACTCCCTGCTGATCTCTGTGGCGGGCATGGTGGTTTACACCGGCTACGTCTTCATGCCTCAGCACATCATGGCCATACTGCACTACTTTGAGGTCGTCCAGTGACACGACGGCCCCGCCCACCCTCTCGCTGGCCCCGTCTGTGTCTGGCTTCCTGTACATCAGTCTGCCCCGCCCGCCCGCCTGCCTTTCCTAGGTTCGGGAGGGGGGTTTGTTCCAACCATGTTCAGGCAGAACGTCTCTCTCCTCCTTCTCCAAAGCTAATTCCGTATCAAAGGTCAAATTTCTGAATGTGGTGCCGGAGGTCAACTTGGATGATGTTATTCTCTTGGACTGTTTCTTCTTCACTTGTCTGAAATATTTTCTGATTCATGAACAGTGTTGGGTTTGGAGGCACGGCCTTGGACGGGTGTGCTTAGTTTTGTTTTTAATCCCCTTGAACCAAGCGTACCTTTACAGGTTTGAAAATGTGTACTAACATAGATGTCTGGTTGTGTGGAATGACTGGAATTTTTTTTTTTTTCCATTGAGACATCAAAACCTTTGTTGTCTTAGAGTTTTATCCAGAAGCAGGAAAAACAGCGGCTGAAGGGTAAAATACTTTCTTGAGCCAAACATGATTATTAGAGCAGCGTCGGATCTCTGAATGAGGCCTGACGAGCACTAATCGCTGTGAAGGAACATCCTCAGCCAATTTCCATCTTCCCGTCATTTTCCAGCACTTTTAAACTCTCTCACTGCAACAAGACATGTGGGCTTCACGTGCACAGTTTGACCGAGGGTCAGATTCAGAAACCTACACGAAAATATTTTTATTTTTCCTGGCTCTTCTCAAGACTGTGCTTTTTCATGGGAAGTGCTGGGGATGTTTACAGTTTCAGGCCTGGAAATTATATGGGGGGAAAAAAGTGAGAAGCAGCAATAATGCTGATGATAAAATGCTCGAGCCTCAAACAACACACTTGGAACCTGTGAACAGTCACAAGAAGACACTGCCCAAAAATGTTGGAAACAACTGCTCTAGAGAACTGTAGGCATTTAAGCATTGTTTCTGATGTGTTAAGCTTTATTTGGGATAAAATGAACTCCACCCACAACTTTTCCATATTGTTATTATTTACATTTATTCCTTTCAACAGTCAAAGGTATAGTTGAAACTTCAGAATGATTTGAAAGCCTTCTGGAATGGTGCTTGTGCAGATGTATAAGTCTGATTCACAACTTCTATAACTGGAGGTTGAGTCCTTTTTTTTAATATATTTATTCTAAGTAAATATAATTTGCATCTTATTTTTACTCTCAAATTAACACTCCAGTCATGAGGCGCCTGCACCAATCTGTGTTGTCAGAAGCCAAATCGATGGTGGCAAGCGCAGCAGTAAACTGCATTTGGGCTATAAACACAATTCATCTGCCCGCAGGCGCCCGAGCGTGGGAGGTGTGTTTTCATCACTATCGCTTTGAGTCCCTGCTCATTTCAAAGCTTGACGCCTGGCAAGCAGTGGATTCTCTGACACTGGAGAATATTCTGGGTAGGCTGGCATCCTCAAAATGTGGCCCCAACAAGGTCAAAAAGGTTTCCGGGGGAGCCCCTTGGGTGTAACGGCCCCCGCTGTAGTCAAATGTCGCTCCCTAGCTCCAGCGTGAGTGTTGCTCTCAGCCCAGAGAGAATCTAATGACTCTGTCTCCTGCAGGGTTGAAGCCGTTCGCAGGCTCTTCCCCCACAGCTACAGCTGCTTGCGAATAGGTGTCAGCTCTGTAAGAAAGCTGACGATAGTGGTCATCAGGCCAGGGATGAAGCACACGCCGAGCGTGGCCCTTTCGAAAGCAGGCATCATTGTGATGGAAAAAGACAGTAAACGGATTGAAAATGACACAGCTGTCCCATAAGCTCCCATTGTTGTTTTAAAGCGTGGCAGGCGACGTTGACGGTTTTCCTCTTTGCACAGAAACGTTCCATTTTTTTAATGTAATCATATTTTATAATATGAAGTCCTACTGCTACTGATATCCCTTGGAAATTGTGATTTTTTTTTTTTTTTTTCCCTGCAAAATTGTGTATTTTTTCTCAATTTTGTGTATATACTCTTGTATACATATTTGTAAAGTTTTGTAGTCAGATATGTTGGCGTATAGAATAAAATAAATGTGGTTTTTTGTGAGCTACTGACGCTAAATACTGTTCTATAACTCTGAAATCATTAAAGGGATATTTCACAAAGCTAAAGGAGTTTGTTTTACCTGTTTTTTTTTTCTTTTTAATGACCTTTTTATTTATTTATTTATTTTTTCTCTAATCAAAATATCTGTCCTGCTCATGTTGACACCAGAACTTTGAGCTTTTGTTTCTGTAGGTGTTTCCTCATCACTGTGACCAGAGAGGAAACGCTGTTGTGGTCCACAGTCATCACCAAAAGGAGGAAGTCCTGCTCCCCTGGTACCATCCAAGGGTGTCTTTTACATTTACAATTACATTTTTATTTAAATGCTAGAATTAAAATGGTCCTGAGTGAGGATCTTGATCAACATTGGGCTGTAGAAGTCTAAAGCTGCTGTTGTATCATTTTGGGATTTTCTTTTGATAATGAAGTCTAGTCTATCTGCAAACTAATGGTTATGTTTAATATCAATTACGGGAATCCAAATATAAGTCAGCTTAATGTCACATTAGATAAAGAAATGAAGCAGTTTCTCATGTTTGAGAAGTTGGAACTAGAAAATTATTGGCTTTGAAAAATAACTTTCAATGATGACGTGATTATCAAAATAGTTGCAAACTAATTTTCTGAGGGAACGAAAGTTTAACTTTGTTTCAGTCTTGCAAAGGTCTTACAAGATAATGTTCCAATAGTTTTCCCTTTTTTTTTTCTTTCTTTTTTTTTTTTTTTGATAGGAAAAAATTGATTTCCAAGTTCATTTGAGACTTTTAGAAACTGTATTTGCTTGAAGGCTGGTAAATGTACAGGAATTTGTTTTGGAGCATGTTTCCAATTATTTTTTCCTTTGGTATTTGCCGTTATTAGACACTAGATGGGGATGAGTCCACATTTGTGACCTGTTGCTCTCAGATCAGGGAAAAGAAACACACTCAAGCATCAGATGGTCCCCAAAGAAGCACAGACAACCAGTGAAGTTGAGTTTCTTTGATTCAGTTATGAATATAGATTTTCATTTCAGACACCCACGAAAGAAACAAATTTTATTTAAAATAAAAAGGAAATTTTATTTACCCCTACAGCAGCGGCAGCAGATAAAAGGATTCATGGAGGATTCATCCACATTATTCCATCACAAATTAAGACAAATTTTAAAAAATTATAGGAAATGTGTTTCAAAACTACGTGTTCTAATGGACCAGGCCCCGCTGCCTGGGCCCCTGGAGCTGCAGGGGCCTCAAAAGTATGAGGGATTCTGTGCATCAACTGGCTCGTACTAATATAATTTTAAAAAATTGCCTGGGGACTGTGCAGCACTAAAGCGTTCCTTCACTTTCTAAGTTTTTTACTAATACTTTTGTATTTCCCTAAATTAATCAATGTAGGAAAGTAACTAAGCACATATACCTCACATTTTGAGTATTTTTGATCCCATGCTATTTCATACTTCTCCACTACAGTCAGAATATATTCCTCCTACTCTGCTATATTAATTTGAAAGCTATAGTTACAAGATACTTTTCAAATTAAGAGTCCCACTTCTAATCAAATGGAAGAGTGTGTAAAATATGACACATTGTTATAGATTAACTGTTGGTCATATGAAAGAAGACAACTGAAGAGTCACAATTATTAAGGGCATATTTTCACTAATTATCGTCATTTAGAGACAAAACGATTGACTGAAAAAATTATCACAAGCTGCATCATGAGACCAGATGCTTGATGCCACCTTGACATATTTCTGTTCTATACTTGGAAATGCAGAGCCATCGGTTGAACCATACACTGTATACACCCTGTTTTCAGTTTATTAGGAACACCCAGCTCAAACTAATGCAGTCCAGTGGAACAGTACTACAACAAATCCTCCTTCATGAAAGTTAGAATGTTCCGGTTTTTTGTTGAAACTGTGTAGAACATGTTGATCGTTTGGGAGGCTGCTGTTTGTGGAGCTGTTGAACTCTCTAGCTGTTCCTAATAAACTGACTTTAGTGAGTGCTCGGTCTACTTACGTTCAAAGATGATGGAGGCTCAACCACCAGCTGTGGCCACCAGGGGGCCACCAGGGGGACACCAGAGGGCCACCAGGGGGACACCAGAGGGCCACCAGGGGGACACCAGAGAGCCACCAGGGGGCCACCAGGGGGACACCAGAGAGCCACCAGGGGGACACCAGAGGGCCACCAGAGGGCCACCAGAGGGCCACCAGGGGGACACCAGAGAGCCACCAGGGGGACACCAGAGGGCCACCAGGGGGACACCAGAGGGCCACCAGGGGGACACCAGAGGGCCACCAGGGGGACACCAGAGAGCCACCAGGGGGACACCAGAGGGCCACCAGGGGGACACCAGAGAGCCACCAGGGGGACACCAGAGGGCCACCAGGGGGACACCAGAGGCCTGGGGGCCAGAGGGGACACCAGGGGGTTCACCTGGGGGACACCAGAGGCCTGAGGGGCCTGGGGGGACACCAGAGAGGAGCCGACACCAGAGAGCCACCAGAGGGGGACACCAGAGAGGGGGCCCACCAGGGGCCACCAGGGGGACACCAGAGAGCCACCAGGGGGCCACCAGGGGGACACCAGAGGGCCACCAGGGGGACACCAGAGAGCCACCAGGGGGACACCAGAGGGCCACCAGGGGGACACCAGAGGGCCACCAGGGGGACACCAGAGAGCCACCAGGGGGCCACCAGAGGGCCACCAGGGGGACACCAGAGAGCCACCAGGGGGACACCAGAGGGCCACCAGGGGGACACCAGAGGGCCACCAGAGGGCCACCAGGGGGACACCAGAGAGCCACCAGGGGGACACCAGAGGGCCACCGGGGGGACACCAGAGGGCTACCAGGGGACACCAGAGGGCTACCAGGGGACACCAGAGGGCCACCAGGGGGACACCAGAGAGCCACCAGGGGGCCACCAGGGGGACACCAGAGAGCCACCAGGGGGACACCAGAGGGCCACCAGAGGGCCACCAGGGGGACACCAGAGAGCCACCAGGGGGCCACCAGGGGGACACCAGAGGGCCACCAGGGGGACACCAGAGGGCCACCAGGGGGACACCAGAGGGCCACCAGAGCGCCACCAGGGGGACACCAGAGAGCCACCAGGGGGCCACCAGGGGGACACCAGAGGGCCACCAGGGGGACACCAGAGGGCTACCAGGGGACACCAGAGGGCTACCAGGGGACACCAGAGGGCTACCAGGGGACACCAGAGGGCTACCAGGGGACACCAGAGAGCCACCAGGGGGACACCAGAGGCCACCAGATCATAAAATACAGAAGCGGCAATATAAAATTAAAATATTAAACAATACATCAAAAGCTTTCAAAATAAAACAAGGATTTCATCAGGCTTTCAAAAAATGACTATAACAGAAAAATTTACATCATACTGGTTACCAGCAGACAAACCTGTTTACAGGTACATGCGCAATGTTGTTAGTCACATCTTTTTTAAAATACATGTGTCATTATGTCAGCCAAAAATTAATAACATATAAAAATGTAATCAAACCACCATGGAACATCTTGCCTGACAGAATATTTCAAGGAAACAAGAAGAGAGGCTATGACGCAGCTCTATCTGATTTATTGCTGTTTTTTTTTTTAACAGGGGCAGTGCACATGAATAAACATGGCCATAAATGAGCCAGAGTTATCCGAGAGGCAGCCCTTCATTTGTAGCCGCCAGGCTGACGTCACGGAGCCGCCCTGTGAACAGACAACAGGAATATAAGATTAAAGTAAGAAAGCTATCGAGATCATTTGTGAGCGTGCAGAGCCATTATAAAAAGAGAAGAGAATATTATTGATATCTGGCATAGAAGAACATGATACAAGACGAGCAAAGCGGTGAAATTGGGATTATTTAAATAGAATTTTTAAATAGAATTTAAATGGAATTAGTGCTGTACACACTGGCTGGGATATGAATACATCGGATGCCCAAAGCATTGTTTATATAACATTGTAATTTAAAGTGGCTGTAATTGAATCCTAAGCTGAACCTGTGGCTCCGCTCAGCTTCATGCAGCTTTACAGTGAGTTCCAGCTCATTGTTTATCTGTTTACTGTTCTGGTTCTGGTTGTGGTTCACTCTCACCGCTCTCGAGGGGTCGTTTTTGGCCGCAGAGGGCAGATGTTTAACATCTGTATAATAAGCCCCTATCCACCGCCAGCTCAGCAGCAAGCGACAGACAGAGTCAGTCAGAGAGCAGCTGGTGACCTGAAAGAGCTAAAGCAAGCGGGAGTACCTCATGGGAGTTCACCATATCGAATTAAACGGTGATAATATGTCTGTAACTGAATACTGGTTATTTTTATTAGACTGTGAAGGGTTAATCCCACAGTTACTGGAATAACCCAGTAATGATATTTATATTTTTTTATATATTTATTTTTAGACCTTTAGCCTTGTGCTGCTCTATGGGACAGCTGCCCTATCTATCTGTCTATCTGTCAATCTGTCTGTCTATTTACCTGTCTATCTGTCTATTTATCTGTCCGTCTAATGACAGTTCACCATATCAACTTTTAAGGTGATGATATTTCAATCTTATCAATGTTATGTTAACAAGTAAAAAAAAAAAATCAGTAGCTGCAAGTTTGAGTCCAGTGCTTTTTTTTGTTTTGTTTTTTTTCGTGTAGACCTGCTGCCCTCTTGATTGATAAAAGTCAGATGAATCAACTCTTTTAATTCTGTCTTAAAAATCGTTAAACAAATCTGAAACCATGTTTTAAACTGTCTTTAGAGCTTAATTGTAAATCTTGTCCATGTTTGATGAGCCTTAGGTAGACGGGATCTTGATGTAGACCAGGTCTAACGTGTCCTGGATGAAGACAAGGCAAAGTTGTCCTTGTTTATATCTGTATATAGATATATATTTTTTTTCCTCCTGTGTGTTTGGCTATGGCAACGTGTAGTGATACATCTGGAGTGAGTGAAAACCTGGTGCAATAAAAGGCCCGCATTCTGGCCCGGTATCAATGTGTTGATCTATTCTTGGCATAAATCGTGCAGGAGTCAAACTGTGTGTGTGTGAACAGAGGTGGAAGTCAGAGGATATTTTGGGACATTGGGCCGCCCCGTACCTACGTACATTTTTGTGTGTGTGTGTGTGTGTGTGTGTGTGCGCGTGTTTGTCTTTGCACCTTTGATAATGTCGGTCCAAACTCCAGTCGGCAGCCCGCTGTGCGTACGTGAGAACGGCTTCATCGTCCCAGTTAACCAGTAACCAGACCTCTGCTTCCTCTCTGATCTGATGACAGGTGGGGGGAGGAAAGAATGACTCCTTGGCAGTGTTTCTGTGTGTGTGTTGTTGTGTGTATGTACTGCAATCCGAGCAATAAAGCCTGACTTTTACTTTAGGGCTCCGCTCTTGTGTTTCTGAAGACCGGGAGCGGAACACTACACAGGTCTGACTGAGGCTGCTGACGGCCAATAATCAGCGGATATTGGTTCTTGATTGCTTTCATGACCATAAAAATCACCAGGAAATTACTCTCCTGAATTTTTTTTTTTTAGAAACAACAAATACCAACAAAAATTCTTGACCTTTCTGCCTAATTTCCACAGACCAGACCTGCAACACAAAGTGACTCAGTGTGGAACTTTTTTCCATAAAATCAACAACTAACACTTTATGTTTGTCTTTGTAGGAAACTCCGGTGGACATTTGCTGCTTTTTATGAGCTACTTTTCACTCACCCGCTACATGATTTACCCTTTCTCTCAAAAATCAAACATAACTTACAGGTACTTAGCGCAGCGACCGACACTTCCTCCATTTCTTTCATAGTTGGTGCCTAATTTCGCAGGCCTTTCTTGTAAGTATCCTAGTAATTAACAGCCCAATTCCAGCTACGTTTTTACGTTTCCAAAAACCTTCAAAAAGCCGGGCAACATGTCCTGTAAGAAATATCAGAAATGAACCCGACATTAATTAATCTGGAGAATTAGAGCCTTAAGTGATCATTTCAACCAAATTTCTAGGAGCATATTTACTTGGTAATCAATAGATTCCCTTGATTCTTGGTGAGGATTCGAGAGTCGGCCAATTCTTATGTGACTAACAACCGAGAACAACTATAAAACTTTTTAAAGATGGTTGTTGATTAATTATCCACCCGTCGACTGATTGATTGATGACCCCATCGTTTTGTTTCCGTCTCCACCCCCAATATGGTGGAGGTGAACAGAATTTAGTTTGCAATCCCGCTCACAGATCCATTGCTGGTTGAGAGTAATGGAGATACTGTGATGGTTCAGCCAAACTCATTAATGTAGGAAAAATGGTGGACAAAGTAATCGATTAAATAAAATTAACCATGAGCAATTATTTTCTTGAATATTTGAGTGATGAAATATCAGAAAATCTTTTCCAGTCTGAAAAAAATATTCCAAAGATATTTAACCGACTGTGACATTATTTGCTAAAAAAAACACATTAACTTCAGTGATCAGCTGATGGTCATTACAGCAGCTTCTGAGTCATTTCCTTGTTGACTGACATGTAATTACATCAGTTTCTCACGTCCATCTACGATCATGTAACAGAAATGGGCTGAAAATAACCAAAAAGGACTTTCCCCCTTATTCTCCTCGACCGTTAGCTCTCTTTGTCACTGCTAAAAAATATATATCCACTGTTTATACGGAAACCAGATTACAGGAGATCATGACTGATCGTTGGGGGATGGTGGGTGGTGGTGGGGGGGACGTTGGCGGTTGTCGCCGGGCTGATTAACAGCAGACCCTGTGGCAGAGCTGGCACGGCTTCTTTCACGCCGTCCCCATTTCATCTGGCAGCAGGAAGCCGGCCGCTGTGTGGAGCCTCACGTATGCACGCATTCCTCAGAGATGAAGCTCCAGGGGGCGAGTGTTGGCGGCGGCGGCAACGACGGCGGATGATGGGGCACGACGTGACACGCCTGCACTGCCTGCACTGCCTGCATAATGGACTGATGTGCGCCTGCCTTATTAAGTATTTTGAATTCAAATGCAGGGTGGTCCTTTATTTTTTTCTTTTTGTCCTTGAATGCAACCAGCAGGGTCAGTGAGTTTCTCAGCTGCAGAGAGATACTGACACTAGAGACTGATAATGAAGCTATGATAATGATACTGATATATACTGGTAATAATATTAAAAATACCAACCAAACAAGCTGTAGTTATAGAAGCAATAATCACAGTTTGCCTGCAACCGACAACGATTTACTTATTACTGATTAATTCCTTCGGTATTTGATTTACTTGATTAATCATCCTCACATTTTAGAAGCTCAAACCAAAGAATATTTGGCATTTTAGGTTGATAAAGGATTTTTTAAAGGAGCAATAATTTATTATCTGAATGGTGGTTGATGTTTTTTATTTTACACTGACTAAAATAAACTTAGTAGCTAATAATATCAGCCTATATACAAAAACCCCCTTTATTTGCATTTTATCTTTGATGCTAAACCCTCCGAAAGTTTTGACCAAAGGAAAAGACAAAAAAGGTCCATTTACAATCTTTTTTCTGGAGCTTTCAGCCACCTCTCACAACCTCCTTTATTTTATGGACTTTATACTGACTCTTAAATTTATTGCTGAGACTTTACTATTATCCATCGCCTGAGAGAGTCTGACTGTGAGTGATTGTTAGAATGAGTGAAAGTCATCCACAGACTTTATTCTGTTTTTCCCACTTTGATGTGAGTTTTTGTTTCAGATTTTATTTTTTTTGAGCTTGCCGTTTTTTGGTACTTTTATTTTGGAAGCAGACCCTCCTGCTTCACGGTCCCGCTGCTTTTTCTTTTTTTTTCCAGACTGCTGTCAGTGCCCTATAAAACCGGCTGCAGAGCAGAGCGGGGGACGAGGAAAAGCTGCACCGGGAACACGAGCCGAGATGAGTCCTCAGTCCAAGGTTGTTTCTGAGAATAGCTTTCAAAATAAAACCCAGCAACGCGGGAACAACCATGCTGACGGCGTCGGTCCAGATGAGCCGTCCTCCTGTGGGCACAGCAGGACTGATGCCGGAGGTCAGGTTGAGCCTCGGGTTGGGGCAGGAGTGAAAGTTGAGTCTTCCACTGGACTTCCTGATGAGGGTGGCGTGGGAGATGATGTTGGGGTTCCAGTCAAGGCTGAAAACGGGGTCGAGGAAATGATCGTGGTCCAGGCTGGGGCTGCAGGTGGAACCACGTTTGGGATCGGAACCGGGATTGGCAGCGAGGATGAGGTCGGAGGCGGTTTTGGAGCCGACTACGTGGTCAACCTCTGTATCGGAGCCGCGAACGAGGCCGGGACCGAAGCCGGGCTCAGGGGCAGACATGAAGCCGCAGCTGAAGGCGGAGGCGGATCCACAGCCGGCGGCGGGATAGACGCAACCAGGGTGCTCCGTTGCATCCGCCCCTGGAGCGTCCATCCCAGATCTAAGGACCGACGGTACTGCAGCGCCCAGCGGATGGTCCTGCACTACATCGTCCCCTGCATGAACTCCTACGGCATGTGCGTCGTGGACGACTTTCTCGGGAGCAAGGCTGGCGACCGGATCCTGCACGAGGTCCGGGCGCTCCACCGCGCCGGGAGGATGCGGGACGGCAAGCTGGCCGGCAGAGGGTCGGGCGACGCCAGGAGCATCCGTGGCGACCAGATCGTCTGGGTGGAGGGGAAGGAGCCCGGCTGCGAGAACATCGGCTACCTGCTGTCGAGGATGGACAGGCTGATCACCTGCGCTGACGAGAGGCTGGTGAAGCACAAGATCAGGGGGAGGCACAGTAAGGTCAGTGTCCCGCCGATTGTCAGCGGGACCCACCGACGTTAAGGACGTTTCGCTATTGAGGTGTCGAAACTCCTGCTAAAACAGCAGGAAAATGAGGGGGGCTCTCAGTCCGGGTGTAGTTTCTTTTGTTATTACTGATAAACAGGAGTGTCACGGATCTTTGTAGAAATTTACAAAAGAAAACCTACCAACTTTCCTTCACATTGAACTGATTTCAAGGGAAGCTGTACAGGCACCAACAATCATTAAAAAAAAGTCAACTTATATAAGAGCGTCCAAATTCCAGTCACAGTAAAAGACAAAAATCAAACAGCATGAGCAAACTCCCCTTTAAAAACATGAACAAAAAAAACCCTTCAGACTGCTTCAGTTACCAAGCAAACACACAATTATATAAACTAGAATCTTTTGCAGTGAGACACTAGTTTTCCTAAAGACTTTGTCTTTAATTCTGGTAGAGACAAGTTATTTAGATTCAGGGTCTTTAAATGAGCCTTTGGCATTTAGCTGCATTTATAACATCATGCTACTACAGAACACACAGTCTGTGACAGTTACATGAATAGATTGTCCTAGAACTTTTCCAGGCATTTGGAGGCAAGTCAAACATTTATTTGGGGGGGGGGGCATTGCTGACATTGGACTCCAGCCCTCAGTATTTATACTGAATATTTGATACCGTTCTGTGGCTTAAAGCGGATGTTAAGAGATGAATCTGAAGGACTTAAGGTGGTTTTAGGTGGTTTTAAGGCGCCACGCTAGCAGATTCTGTATTAGATCACGCCAAAGGTGACAAAAGTTAGAAACTGAACGAAACTGGAACCAAACAAAGACAGAACAAACAGGAACATGTGGTTCTACTTCTGATTTACTGCAGAAAGCTGCCATTGTCTCAAACGGAGCTGAAAATGACCTCAGCTATTGTTGTTGTTATTATTGTTGTTGTTATTAATATTGACTTCCTGCACGCTCTTATCAGCGTTCGGCCTTAACCCGGCGCGTGGTCAAGTTCACGTCTGCTGTTTACTTCCGCGCGAACAAGGAGGGAGGGGGCGAGCGAGCGCGAGGGCTACATGCGGCTCGCGAGGTCCTCAATGGCGGCGGGCACGCCCAGCGCGCGGGCATGTGACGGAGCGAGGGCGCGTGAGAGAGAGGAGCCACTCGAACATTAAGTTTATCGATCATTTAAAAAAAATCTGTCATATGTTGAACTTATTGATCATCGTGATTATTGTTGTTGATGTGATTAAACTGGTCAATTAAAACCTCGCGCGGTCATTTTCCTGCTGGAGATCAAATCTAAAAGGTTTGACATAATTATGAGCACGTGATCTGATAATAACGCGGAAAGTGGGTTAGTCTGGAGCAGGGTCAGCCCCCCGTGAACATCACATCCAGCACGTCTCCCAGCCCCCCCCCCCCCCCGCCCCCAAGGGGCCCGAGTGTGGCCGGAGGTCTGCGGCTCGGCTTTCAAATTAAGAGACCGGCTCCCGAGCCTGGCGGTGGCCAGTAATCAAATCAGTACATTTCAGTTTTTATTTCCACAGCTGCATGTCAGGACAGAGGTAACCTCAGGGCGCCTAGCGCAGAGAGCAGGTCTGGTTATTTACACTCAAACTGATTAAATTTGTAAAGTCTATTCAATTTTTAAAACAGGATTATGGCTCAAACTTCCTTTTCACCATCAGTTAAAATGTTGAAATGATATTAATTTGATCATAGAATTGTTTATTATTATTATTATTATTATTATTATTATCATTATCCGATCCTTCATGGTTTTCCAGAACTCCAGACTGAATCGGTCCAAACCCCAAATGTCTTCAGTTTTAATTGATAAACCGTTAAAATCAGAGGATCCTCACCCCCGACAGGCCAGAGCCAGAATTCATTTATGTATTTATTTATTACTTATGTATTTTTATTTTATTCCATTTCCAAATAAATACCTAAAGTGATTAATCTGCTGTCAAAATGCCTTTTAGTCAATTCCCTGTTGACTGGTTCCTTTACCGGTCTATCGATCCAGCACTAAATTATTCTAGAGCCTTTTTAAAAATTAAATTACCCAGAGTGTTAAAAAAAATCCTCCCGGTGGATAAAGTGTCATGTTTAACGAAGATACAAGTGAGGAACATAAATACGCACAGGACGGAACAAGCTGCTGACGCCGCTGATGAGGCCGCGGGGTAACAGACCTGCCCGTTATTTCTGGCCGAGAAATGCCCTCATTTTGAAGGGCGAGGCGGAAGTGGCGGATCTGCAGATCTGCTGACTTGACGGCTCTTCCCAGCCTCGATAAGAGCGCGGCGGCGGCGGCGGCGCGGACCCAGACGCGCACGATCGGCCCCGGTGGCGCTCAGCGAGAACCCGGCGTCCACCGCGCCCCCACCGTTGAGCCTCAGCGGGTCCGAGTTCACCTGTCAGCCAAGAGAAGAAGGCCAAAGGAGGGACTCCGGCTCGTCCGTCGCAGTAACCCGGCTCCGACAACTTTCCCCGGAGCCGCAGCGTCTCGTCGTCCGTCCGGATTCATCCAAAATTGCCGCGGCGGCCGCGGAGATGCCTTTTATCGACAGCGTGTCGGACGCGGACCTGGAGCGCCTGGCTCTGGAGCGGGTCGTCCCGGCCCTGCTGGACTACGGCTTCTACTACGTGGACGGTCTCCTCGGGGAGCCCGCCGGGGACCCCGTGCTGGAGCAGGTGAGGGAGATACACCGCTCAGGGGCGCTGCAGGACGGCCGCCTGGCCGGCTCCGTGCCGGGCATCCACCGGCGGAGCATCCGCGGGGACAAGATCGCCTGGGTGAGCGGCGCCGAGCGCGGCTGCGAGGCGATCAGCTTCCTGCTCAACCGGATCGATAAGCTCGTCTCCGTGTGCGCCCGGCGGCTCGGGACCAAGGCGATCCGGGAGAGGTCCAAGGTAAGGGGGGCGTCCTGGAAGTCCGGACTGAGTCTGGAGGACCGGCAGAGACTTAATATAAGTATAAAAGTATAAAAGCTGGATCAGTTTTAATGAGAAATTTTCTCAATAATCACCAGGGATTTGACCTATAACAGTGTTAGCCACGTTCACTCAAATGTGCCTTTGGTGATGAAGAATTTTTTAAAAAATTTCTGAGGAACCTCTGATAGAGTTTGAAGTTCAGACGAAGTCCATCAGAACCACAGTTCCATCAGTTGGTTTGAGGAAATTCTGACGCTTTTGACCTAATAAACGGATCAAAGAACCCACTGGAATCAGCTGGAAACAGCTGGAAACAGCTGTTGACACAGGCCAGCGAGTGCGCAGCTTTATATGCAATCTTATAAAGTGAGAACAACCCTAAAAAGAAAAACACATCCACTAAATGCAACATGCATCTCAATTTTGATTAATCTATTAAAATTGGTGTAACATTAAAAGTGATGCAGCACTTTTTTGTACTTTCACTTTTAATTTCCTTTTATAATGCTGAAAACCTTTACACAGAAAACAACCCAAGGAAGCTGTGAGACTTTAAGGCTTCCAGCTCTATACTGGCTCTGCAAAGTAAACTGACGTGGAAAACACACTCTGTATTTGAATGTTTCTAGCTTCTGTGTTTGTATTTCACCTGAGACTGGAAAACATGTTTTTCCTGATGTTCATTTAGCAGATTAATTAATTTCTTAGTAAGAAGGAAAACAAAGGACTGTGAGACGTCACTGCTACTGTTGAAATGTTTCCTTTCACTAAAATGAGTCCAGATTTTTTTAAATTTGGGTGTGTGGGGGGGGGGGCTGCAGAACCTCCACGGGTGGTTTTACCTCGGGCCAATTGGGCCTCCGCTGGGGTCGAGTCCCCAACACTGTAATAGAAGCCGGTCACACATGCCCCACGCCGTCACCCGTGTGGGTGGTGCACAGGTGCGTGGGGGAGAAAGAGGTGTCTGGCGCCCAGGGACTGTTCCCTGTCTCCTCCAACCGCCTCCATCAGCGGGTCAGCCTCTGGTTCCACTGGTTTACTGGAACCTTGGTTCAGTTTTGCAGAATCCCTTTGTCTTCCCTTTCCTTTTTTTTTTCCACCTTACAGACTTCTGCGCTGAGAGCGCTTCGTGTCTCAGAGGTTTCTGAACTGGGCCAGACTCAGGGTTGTGTTCCTGTTTTGTTCTCAGTGTTGGTCCTTGAACGGCTCATCTAATCACAGGTTCCTCCTCAGCGTGTTCTGGGGGGTCCAGACTGGTCCAAAAGTGACATGTTGTCAACAGCAGATTAAAAAAAAAAGACATTTCCACACAATGTAGATCGCAGACGACTTTTGTGTCAGAATTTGCTGATTCTCAGTTTTTTGGCTGGTGTCAAACGATGTCGACCGGCGGCTTTCTCTCTTTTGCTCGGTCCGATTCATACGGAAACATGCTGAAGTGGCCAAGGCGTCCCTAGGGGAGGGGGGAAATGGGGGGGGGTCCCCTCAGCGCTCTTCCGCTCTTGGTAATGTGTAGGCCTTTTGATAGCGGTCCAGAGACCCGGCCTGGGCCCCGAGCCAAGGTCCTCAGAAACCAGAACACACTCCAGGAAGCGGCAGGAAATTTACTGGACCTGTTCTGGTCCCAGGGGTTTTGGCGGCGGCTGCTGCTGCTGCTGTGTGTTGACTAGTCACCCAGACAGGCGTGTTGATGGCGAGCAGGCCAGGGCCTGAGTGCCGGGAGAAGTGGGATCGAGGTATTTACCGGGAACACGACTAACATCTGCTGCCTCTTCCTGGGGGAAAAAAAATGCACACTGGACACTTTTAGAACGTGAGCACAGACTGGAGAATCTAATTTCTTCAAAGCATATAAACATGTAATAAATGAATAAATGGAGGATGATGTATACACTGATAATGTATGAAAATACAGAAAAACACAGTCCTAACAATAAAAAGAAAAATATAAATCCTGTTCCTAGAAGTTGATAGATACAAGTAAAGGGTCAAAACTTCTCTGGCACTGTTCAGTCAAGCTTTGTCCTCTTGTCGAGCTGCAGGGATTCGTCAGTTAATCGATTAATCAGTTGCCAGAACCTCAAGTGGCTACCACACTCAGAGTCGAATGACTACATTAAGTCATTTTTTAAGGAAAAATGCAGAATATCTCTCAACGTAAAGTTTGAACTCTCTTCTTTATCATACACAAGTGTGAGCTGAATATTTTTTTGGGGGGGAGGTATGACAAAACAAGATGTTTAAAAATGTCACCTTAATATGTGGGACACGAAAACGTGTTTTTTTGCTTCTTCTCTGACATTTTATAGGTGAATAATTCGAACGAATAATTCATTCATCGAGAAAAATATCGGGTAGATAATCGATAACATAAATAACTGGTAGTTGCTGCCATTTTTCTCCTGATGTAAATATACATCAGCTTTAGTCAGATTTTATTCTTTTGATTATTATTCTTTTTAGTCTGTCATGTCAAACTTTACATTTGTGTCCATGGCTCGTGATAATGTCACGCTAATCTTAATTAAGATTTTTTATAGATGTTGACGTATGGGCCGTCATGTTTGTGTGGTTTGTCTCTCCAACGGGACTCTGGTCGGATTAAAATCTAAAACACTCAGTCAGAGTTTCAGTTTTTAAAGGTTCCTGTTTGGTTTTTATTGTGGAAAAATTCTCCTTGATTATTTTTCGGAGAAACGAACAGTGAGATAATATGGCGGAAAAATGGAGGAGGAAAACAAATCTGCATGGTTAGCACTCTGTGTCACACACACACACAAAACCATGGACAATAACACACACACACACACACACACACACACACAACCTCCTGTTCATGAGTGCTCATGAAGGCATGCAGATGTAGAAGTGGACATTCTCACGTACACGCTACCACTTATTCACTTGTTCAATTATTCACTCCCTCACCCTGCCGCAAGCGCTCTCGCCCGCTCATGCACATACACACACACACACACACACACACACACACACACACACACACACACGTGCACACACTGGTGTACAGTATCCTTACTTCCCTCACATACATACACATAAACACACACATCCCCAGCATGCCTGCCCCATCTTCACGTGCAGCAGTGTACACAGAGACCTTATCACATGTGTCTATGTGTGTGTGTGTGTTATCAGATGGAACTTCTTAAGAAAACAGCTCAACCCAGTTACAACAGGAACACACGCACACACACACACACACACATCTGCAGAAGATGCAGGGGAATAAACATTACAAAGATCAGTAGGATAAGAAGCTTTTGTCTTCCCACAGATTTAGTCTGGAGAACAGTGAAAACTTTGAACAACACATCCTGCAGTTTCAGTCCCAGCATCACAATAAGTTGGTCGATTAAAAATCTTTTTTTTCCCCTTGTTTATTCATGTCAAACAATGTTGTCGTTGCTGCGACAGTCTGAATATATAAAACCACGATGGAGGAATAAAAGGTTGGAGGTGATCGGCAAAAACAAAACCTGATCAATATCGTAAAAAGAAAACCAGTTTAACCAGGTCAGTCTTTGCTCAGGCAAACTTGTGCCTAAGGTGTCGTTCCACTGCCGGGATGAGCAGGAGGGCAAAAAATGCAGGAGGAACCTCGTGTTAAGACAGAGCTGTGCCGCCATCCCCCGTCCGAAAAAACCCGGAGAGCACTCGCTCACACTTCACCATCATGTGTGATGAAGGACGAAAAAAAGGCCTAAAATCCTCCCATTTGAGAAGCTGGAACCTGAAGCGGTTCGGCTTTTATGCTTAAAAAAAGAGCAAGAGTGACAATTCGAATATCAAAATAGTTACAAATTCATCTCCGCTGATCGACTAATCGGTGAACTGACCAGTCTTAGTGGCTCTTTCCCGCTCGCGGTCCCTTGGTAATGATGGGGTTAGTTTCATTGTTTAATTTTAATAGAGTAAAGTTTTAAGAAGCTTTAGGACATAAAACTCTTTAGTATATAACAAGAATTAGGTTTAATTAAATAAGTAAAAAAAACAAAAACGAGTAGGTGTCTATTTAGCAGAACTTTTTAAAAAAAAAAAAAATCTTCTATCCTCTTGTTAATCACCTCGTGACCCCTCGGATTTATCTTGGGTTGGGGTTTGAGGTTTGGGGTTGGGGTCCTGACCTCCTAGGCGGGGGCTTGCGCTGCTCCGCAGGTGGATGATGAAATCGGACCTGGTTGCCGTGGCGGGTCCGGGCGGAGCCGCAGGCAGAGCCGCCGCCTCACGCTCCACACGTAGCTCTGCCATTAAACCGCCGGCAGGCTGGAAACCAGCCAAGCGACTGCACAGAGCACAGTGGGCCCCCTCCCCCTCCCTCCCCCCTCCCTCCCTCCAGAAAGATAAGATAAAGCTGAATTCAGAGCGGCTCTCGGAGGCGTTTTGTTTTGAACCCTGTTTTTTTCCCAGCGTTTCATTTCCTCTTGGCCCGGCCCTCCTCTGTTTCACCACATATTTCCACTCCGCTGCAGTTCGGTTGTGTGGTGATGGTGTGTATGTGTTTGTATATGTGTGTGTTTGTTATGTTGGTGTGTGTGTGTACGTGCCTAAGTGGCGGCGCGTACACACACTTCCGTGGTTTCCCTTCCTCCCACTCAGCGCGGGGGTCATTCGCCTTTCACAGCTTTGGGGGTCACCCACCTTTTCACATTAGGGGCTTAAGTGTGTATTGGACATTTCATAATAAGAGTGTCCAAAAAGAAGCATGGGGGGGGGCATTGGCACAGCTGCAAGTGATGCGTCCGTGAGGTATTTTAAGGTGGGGGACGTTGATGTTACATTCAGGGACCCTGTTCATTTGAGGAGGGTTAAGCTACGCCGTGACCTTCCTGCGTGAGTTAGCGTGTGTCATGTTTGTTTGTGTGTGTCGGTGTGTGTGTGCGCGTGTTTGTCAATGATTGTAAAGAGACGGGAAGCGAACAGGATGTCAGATTTTAAGAGGAATGTGTGGAGGCAAAAGGGGCTGCTTGCACACTTCTTGTTTCACAGTGAAAGCCCTACAGATGAAGGGGCGGGGTGTCGCTGGCCACCTGGCCAGCAGGTGATGCTGCTGACATTAAACGTGCACAAAAAACAGTGACTGCACTTAAATCAGATGGATGCGTGCGTCACAATAAAAGCATCAGTGGAGGAGATGAGTCTTACAAAAAAAAAAAAAAAGGCGTCTTTTCCTTTTAAGAAATTTTAACAAGATGATTCATCCTCAGATCTGCTGATCTATGTTCTAGCATAGATACATGTCTTTTTAACCCAAATAATAATAATAATAATAATAATAATAATAGCATTCTGTTGATGTTTTAGCTGACGCTGGTGCATTCCAGGTCTCTGTTGACGGCATTTTCCGTGGATATGAATCTATTCAATAAGCAAACTAACTCAAGATCCCTGATGTGCCCATTTATCTTAATGGCCATAAATGCAGACATGGCTATGATTAGAAATTTTTAATTAAAAACCAATCGTAATAATTTACGAACGCCGGTGTAGATTATGAGTTTTCATTTTCATGCATCTTGAGGCATTAACCCTTGCACATGTTCATTTCAAGGTTTACTTTTATTTAAAAAAGAAACAAAAAAAGCAACGTTTCTGTAACGTTGTGATTTTTAAAGTTTAACAACATCCGGAGAAAAAGGCTGAAATAACCCTTTAAAAGAAAAAAAAGTAGTCATATCACAAACACCTGAGACAGTTACTCTGATAATAACCAATAAAATCAATAAATGGATGGATGAATAACATGAAGCTGTACCAGTTTATGGAGCAGTATTAACCCTCGGGGGGGGGGGCATGATTCTTGCTGACTGGGATCAGCTGTTTTTCCTGGAAGGAAGGAAATCCACAGCGAGAGACTTTGTTGACTCTGACACGGGGTCTCGTGTCTGATCCCCGTCTGCTGCTCTCATCTTATCAGGCACTTGGTGTTTGGGTCAAAAGGTCGCTGGGGGGGGGCAGTTTTTTTACACCATTTTTGTTGGTTTACTGCAATTTTTAAGTATATTTACATGTGTTAGTTACAATTGAAAGCAGTATTCATAGCTCAGTTTTATTTAGTTTTTTCAGTCTATTGCTTTTTAGTTTAAATATCTAGTAAAATGAAAAAATTTTTTTTAAAGAAATTGAAAATACATTTGCTCTTGATCTTGGAAACAGCCGTTGACTTTTAGCTTTTTATCGTGGAGTTGTTATGGAAACACAGGTGTTTGTCCAATGCTGGCTAAAAAGTAGGATTTAAAAAAGAAACATATGGATATTTAATATTTAAGTGACAGAATGATCATTTGACAACTGATGCTAATATATGTGTATATATATAAATGGAAATGCTTTTTTATTTTTGACTTTTTATTCCGTAAATTGTGAGAAAAACGCTTTCTGTGTCATCTCATGGTCTTCAAAGGATGAAGTTTACCGAGTAAAAACCATTAACTGTGGAAAACCCTAAGTGGCTGTTGAAAGCTCCTGAAAAGGCTAGTCAGTGGACCTTTAGTTGAAAATATTGCTTAAAATTGTCAGAAAAGTCGCACTGTTTTCCCGCAGCGTTCACGACCAATGTGAACGAAGCTTTTAATGGCAGCGGAAAACAGGAGGCTCTCAAACCCAGCGGCCAGTCATTTCCTTTGGTGGGCGGGACTACAGTCTGATTGACAGCATAGGTCCTAAACCAGATATTTTCTGAGTCTTCCCGCCATCGACCCCATTAAGGCCTCGACCGCTCTTATCACTGCTGCAGCCACGAATGTGGCCGATCCAGTTTCCTCCGAGGACTGACCAGCTGCACGTACACCCTGCCCCCCCAACACACACATGCACACACACCACAGACGCATGAACACACATGTGCAATTTGTCTACGTGCAACCGACTCCGTAGTCACACAACCACAAAACTCAAACACACACACACCAGATTTTCACAAGAAATATTAGCAAATGCACAGAGGAAGTTCATGTAATCACGTCTGTCAACACAGCTGAGCTTCAGCAGTCTGATGCGTAAAAATGACACTTTAAAGCTAATCAGGCCACAGGCAGGTTATTCCCAAACCCTCATGATTTATAAACAAACCTGATTAAACAAATATTTTTATCCCAATTTACCTTTTATTTATAACATTTTCTTTTTTCTTTTGTTTTTATTTTCATTTTACAGCAGAGTTTCAGATTTTACCCTTTTTTTTCTTCTTTCTCATTTCGTCTTGCTTCCTCTTGTCCTCGTCTGATAACTTCAGGGACCCGTCGGTGGTGGCATCCCACCAAGGATGAGATTGTTGCCCGATGAATAATGATACAGGACATTGACATTTTTTGTTTTGTGGTGTTTTTTGTTTGTTTTTGTTTTTTTTCCCCTTAAAATCTGTAAAAAAATTAAGTTATTTTAAATTAGGTCTAAAGAAAAATCTATTTATGTTTTAATAAATTCATCCATCTGCTGGGTTACTGCTTTTATTTCTTTTTCTATTAATGTCTCGTTTTCAGTCCTGTAGCGTCTCACTGAAACACTCTGAAACTAAAGATACATACGTAAATATATGTAAACAAACTGTCTTATTGCTAGAGGTGCAGTACTGAGGCCCCCAATCAAATGAAATGTATCGTGTGTGTGTGTGTGTGTGTGTGTGTGTGTGTGTGTGTGTGTGTGTGTGTGTGTGTGTGTGTGTGTGTGTGTGCATGTGCTTCCCCTCAGGCCATGGTGGCGTGTTATCCTGGAAACGGGGCAGGTTACGTCAAGCATGTGGACAACCCCAACTGTGATGGACGCTGCATCACCTGCATCTACTACCTCAACAAGAACTGGAATGCCAAGGTGTGTTCGAGGACCCGTGTTTATATTGACACACATTTATAACAAATATATTTATTACACATTTAATCGTGATTTTTATCGACAGAGATTCAGGTACTGAAGCGTGTGATTTTAATTCAGATTTTGAAACTTCCTGTCTGATGTGGACAAAAGACGAAGGGGAAGTTTACGACTTTGAGCTGTTTTTCTAAAACACACATTTTGATGACATCGCTTTTGAAAGTTTTGCCTTTTTCGACTTGATGAGGGATCAGGGCCGATGGGAATTCGTTGACCCTTGACAGACAGAAGTTCCCAAACACTTTCCTAAAAATTAAAAACCTGAATTTTGAGAATCTGACACAGGAGGTTGAAGAGAACATTTAAGTCCTGACAGCGAAGGAAGTTAAATGAGAATAATAAATAAGAGCCCAGGCATCGACCGAGACCAAATATCTAAGCTAAGAGGGAAAAGCGCTGATTCTAGTGATGTTAAAGAAAGTAAATAAAGATTTGTGTAGTTGTATCGACAAAAAGAACAACAAACATATGCAGGTGGAAACAGAAACTTCCTGAACATTCAGACGCTTCGTTGACTTGTGTTTAGTCTCAAGTTTAACAGTTATTTCCAGACTTAAAAGGGGGAGAGCACCTGGTTTTGTCGCGTAAACAGCTGATATCTATGTTGTTGTTGTTGTTTATCATCAGCATGGCGGCGTCCTCAGGATCTTCCCCGAGGGGAAACCCGACGTTGCCGACATCCAGCCGCTGTTCGACCGGCTGCTCTTCTTCTGGTCCGACCGCAGGAACCCACACGAGGTGCAGCCCTCCTACGCCACCAGGTGAGCGACCGGCAGACCGACCGACCGATCGATCGATCGATCGACCCACAATTAGTCAGTCGCTTATCGATGATAACCGACCTGAAAAACCCCAAACTTTTGAAGGGTCACATCACCTAAATCTCATCTTCCTGACACGCTTCCGTCTGTGTGAATAGATTTTCGCTGGACTGAGCATATGATCGTCTCCAGTTCATTTTTTTTTTAATTCATTTTTTTTTTTTTTTACAATATTTCAGTTTTAAAAACAGCTCTCAGATCTTCACTAAAGTCATAGGAAAAGTGTTGTAGTGAAAAACTTAGTTAAAAAAATTGAAACAAAACTAAAAAGTAAACTTTTTGCTTCCAAAATAATACAAAAGGTGCATAAATATACTTAAAATCTCCATAACCTGCATCAATAATCCGTACATTGTGATTTTGTCATATTGTTTTCTATTGAAGTAAAGAGCACAAAAGTCCAGTATCAGAACCTCAGAGTTGCACTGAAAATTAAAAATAAAATTAAAAAAACGACCAAGATATGAAAATAACAAGATTTTAATCTGACACTTGATTGACAGCTGGTTTTACTACACACAGACTGGCACTGGACAACAACACACACACACACACACACACACACACACACACACACTTAATATATTTCACAGAACCTGTGTGATTTTTAATTCAACTCTTCTCAATAAAGTTAATGAAAAAATAATTTGTTCTTCATATATAAAAACTAAATAAAGTGCTGTTGTTTTTAAAAGAAAACAAAACATCCATCTATAAGTAACTGGCGCCACCTGCTGGTGTGATTGTATAATAACAGTGAGTTTTTCACACACTCATACTGAGGCCAGTTTTACCTCCGTTTCTTCTCTGTCCTCCGTGAATGTAAAGCTGCTAATGTCCTGACCTCTGACCTCTTCACTGATTGGTTGGTTCGAGTTCTGCCGACCTATAGAAATCAGATCTTACGTGAAAGTAGCCGACAATGTTTTTAAAAAAAAGAAAAGAAAAAAAATATATTTTTCCATCAGCAAACAAAAAAATCAGACTTAAACCTATACGGGAACAGACTTTCAAATTAAAACCCAGAGCTTCTAGTAAACAGTGCTGTGTGTTTTTTTCCAGGTACGCCATCACGGTTTGGTATTTTGATTCTGAGGAGCGAGCTGAGGCCAAGAGGCGCTTCAGGGACTTGACAGGTACAAGCACACACACACACACACACACAGCTGATCAGTCATTGATTGTTTAGATTCCTTCAGCACTGCGTCTACAATCCAAACCTGTAAATACTCAGCCTGGACCTTCCTGTGCCTCCTCTTTTTCACAATACACAAATCATCAAAGAGCGAGACACAATTATACAATGTTCTATTCTGGTGATGTGTTTGTTATATTTCTTCACAGATTATTTTTAAACACTTTTTAAACGTGCTCCGCATTTTAGTCCATAAATACAACTGTTCCATAAATTCCCTCCCTCATCCATTACAGTCGTTCTCATTCTGTAATGTTGACTTTCTCTCATTTAAAACAACTTCTAGACCATTTATTAATAACCATTTACTTGTACATATGGAAGATTTACTTCGTAAATATCAACCAGATCTCTGCATTTTAACTGAATATAAATTTGATTTATTGATTCTCGATCAGAAGTTTGGTTCAAAATTTTCCAGCAACAGTCTACACAAACTGAGGGAATAATCTATCTAAATCAAACATTATGTATTAAAAAAATGTGTGAGTAAACATTTACCAGAAAAATACAAAAATATCAAAGATGAATGTGAAGGTGAATCATTATGTAAATAAAAGAGAAGCATTTTTCATAAGAAAACACTTTAAATGTGAATGGTTCATTATTAATGTACTTTTCTATTCCCATCCCACAGGTTTTAATTGATGCTTGCATTAAATTTAACTGACTTTTATCAATATTTGTATGGTGTCATGTAATATGTCTGGCTTTGTTCTATATTCGTCTTACTGTCAGAAAATCCCACGGGCAGAATTCAACCGATATAAAATGTCAGAGAATAAAAGAAAACAAAACCTGTTAGAGTTTGTTACCTTGTTTTGTCCAATAAACTGTTTGTTAAGAAAAACATCATATAATCGCACAAGTTTTCAATTCAACTTTATTTATATAGCATCACATCATAACAGACATTATCTCAGGGCACTTTTCATACAGAGCAGGTCGGGACCAGGCTCTTTTATTATTATTTACAGAGACACAACATTTGCCAATTAAACAAAAAAACAACAACAACAAAAAAACCCAGTAGCTCCTCAAAAGTAGGAAGTTTGAATGAGATATTGTTTAGTTGATCAACTGTTCGTTTCCACCCAACTTTAAACTTTCGATCTGGGAGATTTCAGCCCGTTTTGTTGGGGACTATTTTCAGAGGCGGATTAATCCACATATGGTGCTGTAGTGAATATTTGTGGCAGCGGGACATCGTGTTTGTGTGTGTGTGTGTGTGTGTGTGTGCTCACGGCTGAGTCTAAATAAACTACGGTACACATGTGTGACACTTTTACTGTAGTTTGGTTCTGATTTAATTTGCTCTGTCGTTGGTCTTTTTCACAAACACGTTTACGTAAGAGATTATATCCTGAATTATTGTTCGTACCTTGATGTTGCCGTGTCTCCTGTGTCTCAGTGTCCGCCGGGCAGCAGGGTAGCAGCTCCAGCTGATCGCCAGGAAACGCCGCCACCTGGTGTTTGTCGCCCCGAAGTGTGGGAGAGGACAGCAGGACCCCCCCCACCTCCCTCCCCCCAGCACCCGAACCTTCCGGAAACGCTGAGAGAAAAGGAGGAGGACCAAAAAAAAGGTTCACTCTGTCCTGGACTCTGGAGGAGCCCAGAGGGTCTTTAAGTCTTTAACGAAGGATCTACATGCCCTCACGCTCGGCCGGCGTCCGGGAAGGAGGGGACGGCGCCGCCGGAACCAGAGGAACGATAGTTCACCGGTGGGGGGGCAGGTGCTCCGGGAACCCCCCCCCCCCACTTTACATTTTGTCCGTGCAGTACTCTCTCTTCTGATTTCTTTAGCACTGAGGTGGGGGGGCACCTTTTAACGCACCTTTTTAAGCTCCGCCTCCGACCCGCCATCGGACGAGGGGAAACCGGAGAGACGGCGAGCCCGGGCCGATGCTCACGGACAGGAAGAAAACGGAGGCTCCGGCTCCGGCGCTGGCGCCTCCCGCGCTGCAACGCCATTCTCACAAAACCTTCAGATCCAGACGAGGAAGGACGAGAATTTTCATTCACGAAGGAACGTTTACATCAGTTTACATCTCAGTGTCCAAACAACATGAGCTGGAACTCATGGCACCGTAAAAGACTAGGACAAAAAAAAGTTAAATCTAGAAGAGTTAATCGCGACAGCACCAACGCAGCACCACCGACGTCATGATAACAGACACAATGTAGTTTATTATAAAAGAAAACAAATAACACAACAACGAGCATCCGACCAGCTGAGTCCAGGCGTCGACCCCTCGCGGGACACCGGACGCCTCAGCGGCGGGCGAGCGGCACCGCATCAGTGCCGGACACGGATCGGTGGCAGGATGTAATCGAGTACATTTACTCCGGGGCTTCTACTCGGCCACTTTTCAGAGAGAAGATACTGCACTACGTTCATCCGACAGCCGTCACGTTACAAGCGAGACGTCCGAACATACAGAGAGCTCTTTGAGTATGAGGCTCCGCTATAGATTAAAGGGCCCAAAAGTGTATTTGATCCGAGCCGAGGTGGTTTAATCAGAAATTGTTTTGATAATCACGAGCTGTTTTTCATCTCTTCTTGGTTCTTGCTCCTGAAATGTGACAATTTGCTGCTTTTTACTTGTCACTTCTTTAATCTTTTAAACTAATACTAAATGATCTTCCGGTTTGGATGGTGTCAGTTTGGGTCCTGGTGATTGTTTCTCAATGTTTTCTCATCCTTTACGAAAGTACTGCAAAAAAAACCCTCAAATCAGTCAAATACAAGTCTGTAGTCGATTAATGAAAAAAAAAAATTAGATCAATCCGGAATTTACGAGTAATCGTTAGTTTCAGTTCTATAAAAAAATTGAAAAAAAAATCTCCTCTACCTTCACCTATAACATTAAAATGCTGATCAAACATTAACACACAAGTCATAAATTATATTTATATAATATCATTAAAATGACATTTTTCTGCATATCAAAAATTCACTTACAAAAAATTGTGAAATGTTACCGGGGTAAAATAAGTGTTTTCAGGAGTGTTATCAGTACTTTTACTCAAGTAAAAGTATCCGACTACTTCTCCTACCACTGGTACCAATCATGGGGAAACTGGGAACCAGTAAAGTTGTTTGTTCGTTCATAATCATGGTGATGATGTTCATAATGTGTTTGCACAAAACAACAACTTGTATCACAATCCTCTTGTTTTCAAAGAAAACGGGATGTTTGTTTGCAAAATGTCACATCACCTCCCGGAACTTCAGGGCCACTGTACTTTATTGTGAAAAGTTGAATTGCATGTTTCCATGTTCGGCACTGAACCAAAAAATCAAAAAACAAACAAAAAAACAAATGGATATTTGAAAACTGTCTGCTGTATTTGTAAGGTCACAGTCAAGGAAATTAAATAAAATTGAAAAGTGATTCTGAATCGCACTAAACCCACTGGTGAATTATTTCACAGGAGCGTAACTAACAGCCCAAATAAAACGTTTTGTAAAGTTTGTCATTTAAAGAGTTGAATAATGATGAATTACTGAATAATGACAGAAACAGAAAAAGTTTTCTGGACTTTAAAGAGGAGCCGTATTTCTCTTTGTTTCCCGGAAATAAATCCAAACCCTGCTTTGTTTTGGAGAAACAATTTCAAGTCTGGATGGGTTGTTTGTTGTTTTTTTTTTTTGCTCCCGGGTCTTAAAAATGGCCGCCAGGGCCCCCTCTCTGCCCCCCCTCCCCGCGGACGGAGAGGGATGACGAGGACCAGAGGTTCCACCGATGCGGCGGGTTCGTCGGGAGGCGTGTGAAGAGAGAGCGGATGAAGAAGCGCTGCTCCGATCCGGCGGCTCCTCTCTGGTCCCTGAGCCTTTTGCTGCAGCCTCGACCCGACGGCCTCCGATTTTAATATTTCGACGCTGACGGACGTCTCAGACCAGATCCTCAGCTGAAAAGCTCTGTGAAGCGTCAGAGTGTTTACAGGTGCGTTGAATACAACCTGGTTTCCGTGCAGCGTCCTGCTTTTTTCTGATAACCACAAAGTTTCTCGACTTCGTGGTCAAATCTAAAGCGCCTCTAGTGGCCTCTAGGTGCTCATTACACCTTCCTGATGAGGCCTTTGGTCTCAGTCTCACCAGCGATGGAGCTGAAGGTCAATGGGGTCATTAAAACTCCTGTGGAGAGCAGGAGGGTCCTCTAATCATTTCGCGTCATAAAGCTCTTTGTTAATGTCACATAGTCTCACATATAGCCGAAAGTCTGGACACGTGACAGAGACAGAGAAACTGAATCCAGCCCCTGCTGCTGCTAAAAAAAATGGGAAATTTTGAAAATAATGAAAAACAGTAATTGCAGGATTTGTGCCTCCTGTGCTGCAGTTAAAAAAAACTCCAGATAGTATGTCCAACTTCTGCATACAACTGTACAAAAGAGTAAAAAAACAACATAATTATCCTGCTATTTCACCACATTTATTAATATTTATTTTGATTTATTGTTTTTTGCTGCTGTGGACAAGAGGGGGAATGTGGCGACCAGGCAGATGTCGAGCAGATCGTTCTTCGCCGAGCATCCGTAGGATTAATCCCTCGAAAGTTTTGCTTAAAAGTTCAGTCTTACACTTCACTTATGTTTCTGAAAATATGCTTTAAAAAAATAATAAACTCTATCTGTGGAACAAAGTCACAGGCGACCAAAACAGTTTTCTGCCCTTTCAAATGACTCCGACCTAAAAATTCACCACCAGTAAATCATTCGCATGCGGCGTGAGCTTGTTTCGACCTGCAGGGAGCAGCAGACGGGTGGAGCTAAATGCTCTGAGCTCCAGGACACAACTCGGGAACATTTCTGGAAACAAAAAGAAAATCAATTCAGAATTAGCTCTGAACACAGGAAACTGACCTTTTCTGTGGATGAGATGAAAGAGCAGAGTTATTGTGGACATTTGTTCAGTCAGTGTGTTTGACCTGCTGACCAGGTTCATGATGTCTGTGGCAGAACATGTGTAGAATTTGATTTCAATATTATAAAGAAAAAAAGGGAGCGGAGGCCGACTTTGTTTCCTATAAATATTTTCACAATAAGAATTTTTATCCCTTTTTGAGCTGATCAGTTTTTTTTAACCAGAAAACAAAGATTAATAGATGAAGATAACAAATTTAAATTAAACTGAGGCTGTGAATTATAAATGAGCCACTTTGTTTTAATCCTCTGTTATTAGTCGATCAACCTGCAGTTTCGAGGTCTAAGATGAAACAGTGATTCTGCACCACAGTATAAAAGAACAGGAACCAGTAAAAGTTCCCGCATTCAAGATCCAAGCAAAGGAAAATTCATCATATTTTAAAAGTGGATCATATTTTATGTTTTGGTTGTTTTTTTAAAATGTACAACTGAAGAATAAAGTAGCAGAAAAATGAGATACTTTTCATTTTTGATTGAACAAAACTCCAACATTAAGAACCTCAGTTCCTGTTAATGTGGTTAAGTGTTTTGTGCTTTCCTGCACTTTCAATCAAATAACTAATGATCAGTGTCTGAAGTAAAATAAACTTTATTGTTATACATGATGTATGCATTTATATATGTATGTTTATATATATATATATATATATATATATATATATATATATATATATATATATATATATATATGTGTGGTATTAGTGGTATTATGGTTTATATACAGAACAGATGCAGACAACGGAAAAATTTAAAAAGTGCATGAAGTTCAACCACAACCATCAGTCTCCCTCATATGAATGTAGCTTTTACTGTTTTGTGAAGTCAGACCCTGTAATATATATAAGTTACACAGAATATTCATTCATTTAAATGAGATATTATTGAATATCTTTCACATTTTGTTTTTACTTTTCATGCTCTTTTAGATGTGGAGCCCAAAAATTAGGATTTCTGCCTTTTTGTATGAACAAACTGTAGACGATTCTCAATAGAACCAAGGATGACAAAGATGACAAAAAATTTAAAGATGACAAAAAGAAAATAAATCATATGAATGATTCTATAAACTTGTGAAGTTAAAAGCCTCTGTTTTTTAGTTTATTCATATACTTAAAGAAACAGGATAAATATAAGTATAAAGCAGAGGCCGATGAGATGATTTGAACTCACCTGTTCAGCGGTAGTTCTGCCGTTGAGCCTCTGGATGTCTCTGTAGCTCCACTCCTGTAAAATAAAAAAGAAAAAAAAGAGAAGCCATCACCACCTGCTCTGGGTGAAGACATGAAACATGCATCAGGTAAAAAAGATTCTGATACAGTTACTGATGACTCCTGCCTCTGTCCTATATAAACAGCAGTAGATGTTGGTTAGCCTGTAGACCAGACTCCATGTAAAAAACAAATAAATTTGAAGACTATATATATATAAATATATATCAATGAAGCAGAGGATAAAACAAACCCCAGATGGTAGATGAAACATAAAGCACAAAGGGGGACAAACAGGTACAACCTGCACCTGGAACCCACCACCTGCTCAGGTAAACACAGGGCGACCCGCACAGAGACGGAGCTCGGAGGACGCACGACAACAAGCAAAGCGTTAACGCAACACACCTGAGTTACCGCACGTACTCCCGCGGCTGCACCGGCTGACACGTCGCCGCCAAACGGCGGCGAACCACACCGACATCGCAGGCCGAACTGGAGGACGACAACTGACCGACCCCTCTTGGCAGAACAGAACCAGAACCGTGGGTCAAAGGTCAAACCCACCTGGAAATCAGAGGGATTACGCTCTTTATAGCCTCAGAACTTGCCTAAGAATCGACACTTTTTTTTTAGGTTTTCCTCTGTATCACGTGATCCAGTGATGGATGTTTGCACATCCAATGGTTCCTGGGAAACAGGACGAGTTAATGACAAATTAAGGGCAATTAATATTCAATAATATTAACAAATATAGGTTAAAAAGAATCTCTGAATCCAAGGTAACATACCTTCTGTTTTTTTACACATATTCATGAAGAAGAAGACTCTTAATGTTTAATGTAACATAATCCAAAAGACCTGATCACATAATTAATTGTTTTTTTGAGCTGAAAAACAAGTGGGAGAGATTTATTGCTGACCCGAGTCTTCCTCGACTTTTCCCCAAGTCTTCCTCTAGTCTTCCCTGATTCTTCTGCTAGTTTTCCCGAGTCTTCCTCAAACCTTCCCAGAGTCTTCCCGGAGTCTTCCCCGAGTCCGCGAACGTCTGCGGGTTTCGATGGCTCGTTCGGGTCACAGGCGTCAGGCCGTCAGTGATAATCGATGGCGGCAGCGCTGATGGTCGCTGAGTGAGTTTCAGTGAATGATTTTCACCACCTCTCGTCCGTCCTCACCCGTTTTATTTTTTTCTCTTGTTTTTTTTGATAGCAAGCAGCATCCTGGGGAAGATTAGAGATCAATCTGGTTAATTTTGTTTATTTTTGCCTTCAAGTCTGACTTTTCTGATGGCAAACATGGAAAAAGAGTCACGACCGTTTTTACTTTCCCTCTTCAATGTTTTTCACGTGACCGGATTAAGCGTCGATGTTTCCTTTCAAAGCCAAGGAGGATTTATCAAACGACGGCTCCTCTGGAAGCTTTTACCAGCGGCTCTGATACATCAGTAGGTTTTAATACTTCTGGAGGATGGACTTTGAGTCTCTGGCTCGAAGTCTAAGATCTGTTGAGGCCAGTGTGTCGAGGTTCACCTGCCCTTCAGTTTGACAAATCAGAACAGGCAGCAACACTTTGTAATTTACGCCGTACAACCTAGTTTCTTGCATATCAAGGCCTTTAAAACAATGTGTCGACAACTTTGAAACCTCATCGCAGGTTGCGTCTTTCTGAGACCTGATCACCTCATCCAGAAGGGTTTTTTTTTTCCATTTGAGAAAACTAATTCAGTATCTCATAAGAAAAATCTTAATAATCTTAGGGGGTAGATTCATGCTGAGTTCACTGGTCTACTGAGAGTCATCACTCTGTGTGCTTTAGTCAACTCAAATAATCCCAGGACGCAACATGAAACTCGGAGAACGAGCGCTGGTCGTAGACAAATATAATAAATTCAGCGTAAAAACCTCGACTCCCCGTAGGAACATTAGAAGACTGTTTTTTTTCATCAGGAACTTAAACGTCATATCATGTCTCCAGTAGCGACGACGTGTCTCCAGAAATACTTGTACAGGTTTTTGTGATGTTTTGACTTCTGGTGCATGTTGGGAATTAGGGAGATCAGCCCCCCTGTGGACGCACGGATGAAAAAATTTTTTAAAAAGCGCTGGGTTTTTCATCTCCAGCGCTTTGTTTCATCATCCGTCCATCACGGCCGGTGATGAAAGGCCGCTCGTTACGCCCCCGGTGAACGACTGGCGCTGTCGGATCTAAATTCCACATCAGACCTCCTCACTGAGATAGACAGCCAGAGGTTATTAGAAGGAGCTTCAGGTTCGAGCTCCTCAACACACACACACACGCACACACACACTGTGAAGAGCGCTGCCTGTGATCTATGATTCATGTGCGCTCATTTAAAATAGTGTGAAATATTTAAAGTCGGCTGGTCGGCCTCAGAGGGTCGGCTGACTGACCTCTCCGCTCTTATTACTGCAAGGAGGAGGAGGAGGAGGAGAGGGAGGAGGAGGAGGAGGAGGAGGGAGGAGGAGGAGGAGGAGGAGGAGGAGGAGGAGAGGAGGAGGAGGAGGAGGAGGAGGAGGAGGAGGAGGAGGAGGAGAGGAGGAGGAGGAGGAGGAGGAGGAGGAGGAGAGGAGGAGGAGGAGGAGGAGGAGGAGGAGGAGGAGGAGGAGGAGGAGGAGGAGGAGGAGGAGGAGGAGGAGGAGAGGAGGAGGAGGAGGAGGAGGAGGAGGAGGAGGAGGAGGAGGAGGAGGAGGAGGAGGAGGAGGAGGAGGAGGAGGAGGAGAGGAGGAGGAGGAGGAGGAGGAGGAGAGGAGGAGGAGGAGGAGGAGGAGGAGAGGAGGAGGAGGAGGAGGAGGAGGAGGAGGAGGAGGAGGAGGAGGAGGAGGAGGAGGAGGAGGAGGAGGAGGAGAGGAGGAGGAGGAGGAGGAGGAGGAGGAGGAGGAGGAGGAGGAGGAGGAGGAGGAGAGGAGGAGGAGGAGGAGGAGGAGGAGGAGGAGGAGGAGAGGAGGAGGAGGAGGAGGAGGAGGAGGAGGAGGAGGAGGAGGAGGAGGAGGAGGAGGAGGAGGAGGAGGAGAGGAGGAGGAGGAGGAGGAGGAGGAGAGGAGGAGGAGGAGGAGGAGGAGGAGAGGAGGAGGAGGAGGAGGAGGAGGAGGAGGAGGAGGAGGAGGAGGAGGAGGAGGAGGAGGAGGAGGAGGAGGAGGAGGAGGAGGAGGAGGAGGAGGAGGAGGAGGAGGAGGAGAGGAGGAGGAGGAGGAGGAGGAGGAGGAGGAGGAGAGGAGGAGGAGGAGGAGGAGGAGGAGGAGGAGAGGAGGAGGAGGAGGAGGAGGAGGAGGAGGAGGAGGAGGAGGAGGAGGAGAGGAGGAGGAGGAGGAGGAGGAGGAGGAGAGGAGGAGGAGGAGGAGGAGGAGGAGAGGAGGAGGAGGAGGAGGAGGAGGAGAGGAGGAGGAGGAGGAGGAGGAGGAGGAGGAGGAGGAGGAGGAGGAGGAGGAGGAGGAGAGGAGGAGGAGGAGGAGGAGGAGGAGGAGGAGGAGGAGGAGGAGGAGGAGGAGGAGAGGAGGAGGAGGAGGAGGAGGAGGAGGAGGAGGAGGAGGAGGAGGAGAGGAGGAGGAGGAGGAGGAGGAGGAGGAGGAGGAGGAGGAGGAGGAGGAGGAGGAGGAGAGGAGGAGGAGGAGGAGGAGGAGGAGGAGGAGGAGGAGGAGGAGGAGGAGGAGGAGGAGGAGGAGGAGGAGGAGGAGGAGGAGGAGGAGGAGGAGGAGAGGAGGAGGAGGAGGAGGAGGAGGAGGAGGAGGAGGAGGAGGAGGAGGAGGTGGTAGAGGAGGAGGAGGAGGAGGAGGAGGAGGAGGAGGAGGAGGAGGAGGAGGAGGAGGAGGAGGAGGAGGAGGTGGAGGAGGAGGAGGAGGAGGAGGAGGAGGAGGAGGAGGAGGAGGAGGAGGAGGAGGAGGAGGAGGAGGAGGAGGAGGAGGAGGAGGAGGAGGAGGAGGAGGAGAGGAGGAGGAGGAGGAGGAGGAGGAGAAATTCAACACAATGGCACATGAACGCCATCGCCAACTAGTGGTTTGATGATGTAATTGCGGAGTGACACCACGATGGCGTAGGTTCAAAGTAGAAGCATAAATCAGCCTTGGATCTGAAAACGCCTCCTCAGTGTTTCAATGTGGGACCAGGAAAAGTTTTACTGAACAGCTGCCCACTGAGGGTCGGGGGCTGTGTGCAAGTCAAGTCAACATGTAGTCGCCTCCGACGTTCTCTGTGATGCTTGATCTGGAACGTCGGCGCGTCAGTGTAGGGAGCAGGGATTCGTTTTTGTGTTGACCACCGGTCATCTTCTGCCAACCTACATTATGTGGACAACAGTATCCGCCATTTTATCCAGAAGCATCGACGGGGGTTTTAATGAGGTTTGACAATAGAGACCCAGCGTTTGGCAGGTTGCAGGTGATCATTGAGCCTGCCAGGTTTCTGAGCAGTGCGTGAGCAGAAGATGTCTCATCCCATCATCTAGCAGCAGCTCTGCAGATGAGCCAATTACCGACAACTCCAGCCCCTGCGAGACCCTTCTGGTTTGCTTATTACAAACATCAGATCATTATCTACCAGGGCCTGACGGATCAGCGATTTGATTCCTGAGCATAATCTGGATGTGATTGGTTTACGTGAAACACGGCTCACCGACATCCATGATGCTATTGCTGCTAAAGAAGGCGGGAACATTGCCTCAATCTACAAGTCTGTTTTGAATTTAACCTTCAAACTTGATGTTACGTTGGAAGCTCTTGAATTAGAACCATCTCCATCTGCTCTAAATCGCCAGGTCCAGGACAAGAGACTCCGAGCTTTTCCACCTAGTGGTATTCTGCAGACCAGCTTGCCCTTAATTTTTAATGGGACTTGGGAATATGGATCTTGGACCTTGTTACTGATTCTGATGAGATTCTAATTAGATTGTTGGTGACTTCAACATTCACCTGATTAAGGCTTGTGAACCTCCGACTAAAGCCTTTCTGGCTCTTATTGATACCTTTGCTCTTCACCCAGTTTGCGCTTGAACCTACTCACTGCCGTCGTGACACTCTGGATCTGGTTCTGTCTTGTGGAAAGCAGCCTTGAAAGCAGCATTTCAGCCTTCGATTACTGCCGACGGCCTCATGCCTGTGACCCGAACAAACCATCAAAACCCAGAGACGTTCGCGGACTTGAGGAAGACTCATGTCGACAGCAGCAGGGATGAGTCTACTTTTTATTTTTATACCCCCCCCCATTAAACCCATTAAATCAGATCACTACCTTCTGAAATCTGACATGATACTACCTCATAACGTTGGTGCCGATGTCTTTACCACCGGATTCACTGGTCCATTAGCTTTAACTGCTCTTGGTGAGCGATGTCCGGTGATCCCGGTTCCTTTCACTGCAGCGACAGGTCCTGTTAAAGCCTTTAAACAAAGCTCTGACTAGTGGCCCCTAATTTAGTTCGATTCCTCTCGTTCTGTAGTTCTTGGAACTTTCTGGTTGAGAAGGAGCTTATGTTGCTACCAGGCCCCACCCTGCTGGAGCCCTCATCGCTCAGTAGGAAGCCAAATGTACCTGCTGGATCATATGTTGAACAACTTTCTACATTTATACCCAACTAAATTTTGATAGCAAAGATGTTTTGAAGGAATCGTAACCGGGCCTCTGAGTTTATCAGTGAAAATATTCGCACATAACGTATTTCTTTTGACCAAAATTTCTGATCCTGCAGCACATCAGACTTGTCATCGTGGCGCTTGCTCATGTTGTTCTTTCCTGATTAGATCCTTGCTTGTGTTATTTCGGCTCCCAGGTGTGCGACGCTTTGGATAAAAGCGTCTGCCAAAGGAATTGCAGTTTTGTAGAACTGTAGACAGCTTCCACCTGCAGTGATTCCAGTATCATTAAACTGGTTTTATGGTTCCGTTCAGACTCTCACAGAACCTGGTTCGGGTTCGGGAAAGATCCTTGTCTGGCTCAATACAGAAACCGTTGGCAGCGACGTCAGACACATTTAATGACTAGATCTCAGGTGACTGGAGCCAGGACACGGACTCTGGGGACTCTGGGGACTCTGGGGTCTCTGGGGACTCTGGGGTCTCTGGGGACTCTGGGGACTCTGGGGTCTCTGGGGACTCTGGGGTCTCTGGGGACTTCGGGGTCTCTGGGGACTCTGGGGACTCTGGGGACTCTGGGGTCTCTGGGGACTCTGGGGTCTCTGGGGACTTCGGGGTCTCTGGGGACTCTGGGGACTCTGGGGTCTCTGGGGACTCTGGGGACTCTGGGGACTCTGGGGACTCTGGGGACTCTGGGGTCTCTGGGGACTCTGGGGACTCTGGGGTCTCTGGGGACTCTGGGGTCTCTGGGGACTTCGGGGTCTCTGGGGACTCTGGGGACTCTGGGGTCTCTGGGGACTCTGGGGTCTCTGGGGACTCTGGGGACTCTGGGGACTCTGGGGTCTCTGGGGACTCTGGGGACTCTGGGGACTCTGGGGACTCTGGGGACTCTGGGGACTCTGGGGACTCTGGGGACTCTGGGGACTCTGGGGTCTCTGGGGACTCTGGGGACTCTGGGGACTCTGGGGTCTCTGGGGACTCTGGGGACTCTGGGGTCTCTGGGGACTCTGGGGACTCTGGGGTCTCTGGGGACTCTGGGGACTCTGGGGTCTCTGGGGACTCTGGGGTCTCTGGGGACTCTGGGGACTCTGGGGTCTCTGGGGACTCTGGGGACTCTGGGGACTCTGGGGACTCTGGGGACTCTGGGGACTCTGGGGTCTCTGGGGACTCTGGGGACTCTGGGGACTCTGGGGACTCTGGGGACTCTGGGGACTCTGGGGTCTCTGGGGACTCTGGGGACTCTGGGGTCTCTGGGGACTCTGGGGACTCTGGGGACTCTGGGGACTCTGGGGACTCTGGGGTCTCTGGGGACTCTGGGGTCTCTGGGGACTTCGGGGTCTCTGGGGACTTCGGGGTCTCTGGGGACTCTGGGGACTCTGGGGACTCTGGGGTCTCTGGGGACTCTGGGGACTCTGGGGACTCTGGGGACTCTGGGGACTCTGGGGACTCTGGGGACTCTGGGGACTCTGGGGACTCTGGGGACTCTGGGGACTCTGGGGACTCTGGGGACTCTGGGGACTCTGGGGTCTCTGGGGACTCTGGGGACTCTGGGGACTCTGGGGACTCTGGGGACTCTGGGGACTCTGGGGACTCTGGGGACTCTGGGGACTCTGGGGACTCTGGGGACTCTGGGGACTCTGGGGACTCTGGGGACTCTGGGGTCTCTGGGGACTCTGGGGTCTCTGGGGACTCTGGGGACTCTGGGGACTCTGGGGACTCTGGGGACTCTGGGGACTCTGGGGTCTCTGGGGACTCTGGGGACTCTGGGGACTCTGGGGACTCTGGGGACTCTGGGGACTCTGGGGACTCTGGGGACTCTGGGGACTCTGGGGACTCTGGGGACTCTGGGGACTCTGGGGTCTCTGGGGACTCTGGGGACTCTGGGGACTCTGGGGTCTCTGGGGACTCTGGGGTCTCTGGGGACTCTGGGGACTCTGGGGACTCTGGGGACTCTGGGGACTCTGGGGACTCTGGGGTCTCTGGGGACTCTGGGGTCTCTGGGGACTCTGGGGACTCTGGGGACTCTGGGGACTCTGGGGACTCTGGGGACTCTGGGGACTCTGGGGACTCTGGGGACTCTGGGGTCTCTGGGGACTCTGGGGACTCTGGGGACTCTGGGGTCTCTGGGGACTCTGGGGACTCTGGGGACTCTGGGGACTCTGGGGACTCTGGGGACTCTGGGGTCTCTGGGGACTCTGGGGACTCTGGGGACTCTGGGGACTCTGGGGTCTCTGGGGACTCTGGGGACTCTGGGGTCTCTGGGGACTCTGGGGTCTCTGGGGACTCTGGGGACTCTGGGGACTCTGGGGACTCTGGGGTCTCTGGGGACTCTGGGGACTCTGGGGACTCTGGGGTCTCTGGGGACTCTGGGGACTCTGGGGACTCTGGGGTCTCTGGGGACTCTGGGGACTCTGGGGACTCTGGGGTCTCTGGGGACTCTGGGGTCTCTGGGGACTTCGGGGTCTCTGGGGACTCTGGGGTCTCTGGGGACTTCGGGGTCTCTGGGGACTCTGGGGTCTCTGGGGACTCTGGGGACTCTGGGGTCTCTGGGGACTCTGGGGACTCTGGGGACTCTGGGGACTCTGGGGTCTCTGGGGACTCTGGGGACTCTGGGGACTCTGGGGTCTCTGGGGACTCTGGGGACTCTGGGGACTCTGGGGTCTCTGGGGACTCTGGGGACTCTGGGGACTCTGGGGTCTCTGGGGACTCTGGGGACTCTGGGGACTCTGGGGACTCTGGGGACTCTGGGGTCTCTGGGGACTCTGGGGACTCTGGGGACTCTGGGGACTCTGGGGACTCTGGGGACTCTGGGGACTCTGGGGACTCTGGGGACTCTGGGGACTCTGGGGTCTCTGGGGACTCTGGGGTCTCTGGGGACTCTGGGGACTCTGGGGTCTCTGGGGACTCTGGGGTCTCTGGGGACTCTGGGGACTCTGGGGTCTCTGGGGACTCTGGGAATAATAATAATAATAATAATAATAATAATAATAAAAATAAGCCAGGCACTCAAAGTTAGCATCAGTTAGTCGTGTGTTTTCCCTCTTTTGCGAGGAAAAAAAATTAAACAAAAAATAGAAATGTACCATAGTTTTCTCTTTTTTAATATTTTAATTTGTTTGTATTTAGAATTTTATAACACTGTTAACATTGATAATAAGAGATTCCCTCTCTCCCGTATTTCAGCTACTTGGCACCAAGTTCCTCATAAAAGAATCTGTATAATTGTACAAGAAATAGTTAAAAACACAGACACAGTTTCTTCACAGGTAAATGAAGTGATTTATCAATATTTGTAATTCTTAAACACTATGTATTTTTGACAGCAGCTGTGATTAAGGTTTTTAAGTTTTTCAAATCACCAGCAAAGTTTTTCATTTTTCGACATAAAACACAGAAAAAACATCGAAACAGCTCGGACCGGCTGTTTGGTTTTTGTTACATGTGGGTGTATTTCCTGGTTTCATCTGAGTTATGTGCACCCCCCCCCTCCTCCCCCCTCCAAATCCCCCTTTTTCTCCACCAAACGGGGCCCTGCCATTCGTTGTGCCCCGCCCCCCGTTTTTCACGCAAAAACCACCAAAAAGTAGAAAATGCTAAAATCCAGAGGAGCACGGAAACGAAATGCTCCCGAAATGACAAATTTAACATTCAACCACTTAGACCCGCCAACCAGCCGACGGGTCGAGTGGCCCAGATCACATTCTCCTCATCGAACACAAAAATAAATAAATACACCGTTAAATTTCATAACCTGGGTTCGTTGTTTTTTTTGTTGTTTTTTTTGCTGTTGTTTTACATGTTAATTGCAGTAACAAGACATTGATTCTTCACAGAAAGCACAAACGCTACAGATTGATTTTCCTGATGTTGGGGGGGGGGGGGGGGGGTTAGAGGCCCAGCTCGGATTTGACGATACAGACTTTATTTCCTCCAACGGCCTCCGTCGCTTCCCCGTTTGGGCTTGACAGACTTTAAAAAAACAAACAAAAATAAACGAACAAAAAACAAAAAGAACAAAAAACACAAAAACCTGCTGGACCCGAGAAACAGGAAAACAAACAAAAACAAACAAACAAAAAAACGAGGGATCTATCACGTGAAACGCATCGGACAAACTTACTAAACATGCAGTTCAGTTTTCCAAAACACCTATAAAAATAGATTTATAGTGCGAAATATTTTTTTCTTCTTTTAATTTCTTTAGAAATCTTTAAAATCGTTTTTTTTTTAATTATTTGTCCTGAAATTCTACTGTGATTTTTTTTTTTTTTTTTTTTTTTTTTTTTGTTTTTTTTTTTTTTTTTTTTTTTGGCAAAGGAGGCTGGGGAAGAAAAAAACACAAAAACCTGCTGGACCCGAGAAACAGGAAAACAAACAAAACAAACAAACAAAACAAACAAAAACAAACAAACAAAAAAACGAGGGATCTATCACGTGAAACGCATCGGACAAACTTACTAAACATGCAGTTCAGTTTTCCAAAACACCTATAAAAATAGATTTATAGTGCGAAATATTTTTTTCTTCTTTTAATTTCTTTAGAAATCTTTAAAATCGTTTTTTTTTTAATTATTTGTCCTGAAATTCTACTGTGATTTTTTTTTTTTTTTGGCAAAGGAGGCTGGGGAAGAAAAAAACACAAAAACCTGCTGGACCCGAGAAACAGGAAAACAAACAAAACAAACAAACAAAACAAACAAACAAAACAAACAAACAAAACAAACAAACAAAAACAAACAAAACAAACAAAAAACAAACAAACAAAACAAACAAACAAAAAAAACAAAAAAAACAAAAAACAAAAAAACAAACAAAACAAACAAACAAAACAAACAAACAAAACAAACAAACAAAACAAACAAAAAAAACAAACAAACAAAACAAAAAACAAAAAAACAAACAAAACAAACAAACAAAACAAACAAACAAAAAAAAACAAAAAAAACAAAAAACAAAAAAACAAAAAAAACAAAAAACAAAAAACGAGGGATCTATCACGTGAAACGATCGGACAAACTTACTAAACATGCAGTTCAGTTTTCCAAAACACCTATAAAAATAGATTTATAGTGCTAAATATTTTTTCTTCTTTTAATTTCTTTAGAAATCTTTAAAATCGTTTTTTTTTTAATTATTTGTCCTGAAATTCTACTGTGATTTTTTTTTTTTTCTTTTTTTGGCAAAGGGGGCTGGGGAAGAAAAAAAAACAAAAACCTGCTGGACCCGAGAAACAGGAAAACAAACAAAACAAACAAACAAAACAAACAAACAAAACAAACAAACAAAACAAACAAACAAAACAAACAAACAAAAAACGAGGGATCTATCACGTGAAACGATCGGACAAACTTACTAAACATGCAGTTCAGTTTTCCAAAACACCTATAAAAATAGATTTATAGTGCTAAATATTTTTTCTTCTTTTAATTTCTTTAGAAATCTTTAAAATCGTTTTTTTTTTAATTATTTGTCCTGAAATTCTACTGTGATTTTTTTTTTTTTCTTTTTTTTTTTTTTTTTTTGGCAAAGGAGGCTGGGGAAGAAAAAAAAACACAAAACGAGAAAGAACAACGACGAAGACAACGTTGTTTAAACGAATGTGATTTTTTCTCTTCCTCAAAAAAATCTTTTTTTGTAGTTATTGGATTGATTGTTTGATAGATTGATTGATTGAAAATGCATGTCTTTAATACAATCTCCTTGTTGATATGTGTTGTTTTTTTTTTATTTTTTTTTAATCACAGGGTCCGGCGATGAGATGGAAGAGAACGGATTGTTTAGGAAAAATCTTGTGGAGGTGATTCCGGTTGAGGAAGAAGAAGAAGGAGAAGAAGGTGGAGGAGGAGGGAAAAAAAGAAGAAAGTAGTTGCGGTAGTACAAAAGGAAACAGTGATCAAACAGGAGCCGGTCGAGGTTTTCAACATTCATTTTTCAAGTTAGTGACGCTAGCTATTTAGCCTCAGTCTCACTGAGAATTAAAAGTGATTCAGTTAGGAAACACGTAAAATAAAAATGAAAAAAACAGCAACACTACGTAGCCTACGATTCGACCGATCAGCTCCATGTTGCTAAGTGGAGCCGCCCCTCGTGGCCCAATCGGATCGAGCGTTTTATTTTTTCAAGTCAAAACGAAGGAGGGGCCGATAAGCTGAAACATGGAGATGCTGCCGATGCTGCTGATTCAGATGTTCTCGCTGCGTTTCTGACTTTTCCTGAAGGTCAGAAGAGAGAAAAACAAAAACAAAAAAAACAACGAAATCGCCCCCCCCCCTCCAAAACAGAAAAACGACGATCAGTCCGTCAACAAGCTGTGGGTTCGTTAACAGCACCCACATCAGCCAGCTGAATCAGGGTTACTGGATGGTCGGTAGCACCGTGAATCTGGAAGGTAGAAGCTCGGAAGGTAGAGACGAGGGCGAGACTGAGACCAGGTAGCGGAGCAGAAGAGCAGAGAGCGACAGACTGAAATGGGAAGAGATGAAGAGGAGGTTATGTTTGGTGCGAGACCTGTCGGTAAACTCCTGGGAAAAAAGAGGAAGTAGTAACATTCGATAATTCACAGGTCATTACCCGGCTGAAATTGCTTTTTTTTTTGTTTTGTTTTGTTTTCTTTCTTAATGCTTGATTCGTAAGTTAAATCTGAGCTAGAATATTTTATAAAAAAAAAAGGAAGAAAAGAAAGAAACTCTACACTATTCCCTCGATCGAGAAACGTCCTCAAAAAACCTTTTTTCAAAAGATTATTATCTCTGAGACCTTTTGTAGGGGTGCGAGGGAGCCCCCTCCTCTCGGATTTAAAAACTTTCTTTTCAAGCCTTGATCACATCAAGATACATATAGAGGAGCGCCACATAGAGTTTTCTTGTCCATTACAAATCCCTGTACCGTCCTCCTTTAAATACACACAATCGGCATCTTCATAAAGATGCAACAGAAACGAGTCAAATAATAAAAATTATCCCCGTCAGGCTCCAGCGGAGTCCTTAGGCAATAGGAATTCTCTGTAGGCAAAAAAGGAATTCTTTACAATAAAGAATAGTCAGTTTTAGTTTTTTTTCTTTTGTTCATTTGTTCAGGAGAAAAATGTTGCTGATTGCAAGAAGAAGGAGCAAAGAGAGAGGCTGAGAGAGAAGGAGAAGAGGATGGAGAGGAGAGAGATAAAAGATAGAAAAGGGGACATTTCTGAGGGTCATTCATGTCTATTACACAAGCTCAGTTGCTCAGATTCAAAGTGCTAGAGTACATCTGTCATCCTTTCCTGTCCTTTCTCCCCTCTCGGAAACACAGTGCTACGCCGTGTTGGTAAAAGATAGCGAGTGAATAGTCTTTCGGACTTTTTTCTTTTTTTCTGTTTTGTTGTTGTTTTTTTACTAGTGAGCAGTCTTTTGATTTTGACACAGTTGTTGATTCTGGAAACACAGTAATACGGTCTTGGGCGTTTTGCATTAATCCTCCTTCCTCTCCAGAGATGTCTGCGTGGTGTGGATCCCATTGCTGTACACCGGAAACGGTAGCGTTGAGAAAAGTCCCTCTGCCGTCGTGAAGACGTTGGCTGCGGTCGGCATCTGGCCTCCCAGGGCGCCGTTTCCGCCCGTGGCCGACGGAGACCCGACGAACGGTCCGGCGGCGGCCGCCGCCGACATGTTGAGCCTGTGGACGTGGTGGTAGAGCATCTCCATGGGCGTCTTGGGGTCAAGGCCGAACCCTGAGCTGTCAACAAAGTTCATGGCGGCATTGGGAAGGAGGTTACCTTGCGCCATGGCCAGGGTGACGTCCGCCGGTGCGTACCTGATGGTCCCGGTGGTGTAGACCCGTGGAGCCGTGGTGCTGGTGGGGGCTAGCGTCCCCGTGACCCGGTGGACCAGTGGGAGCACCACGTTTCCAGCCTGCAGGCGCTGTAGGGCCTCAAGGTCGCCAGAGTACAGCAGTGAAGAACTTGATGAGGAAGAAGAGGAGGATGAAGAAGAAGAGGAAGAAGAGGAGGTGGTGGGAGTGCCCTGTTGCTTGTCCCTTGGGGAGGCAGATAGAGGAGGAGACAGTGGATCAGCGGAGGAGGCGCTGGAAGGAGGCGCTAAACTTGCAGCACTGGAAGCAGAGGACGGGGCAGAGTTTCCGTTGTAAGGAGGCTTCCTCACCCCTCCAGCTCCTCCCTCTGTTCCAGGAGGGGTTAGGACAGAGTCGGGGATGGATACCTGGAGAGAGCCCCCCTGTGGGGAGGGGAAGGTCTCGTGGGTTCCCGGAGGAGCCGGCTTGGAGGTCATGCTGTATGGAGACTCATTTCTGGAAATCTCTCTGTTGGGCGGGTAGTTCCAGATGCTGCTGTCGTTGTCAAAGTTGATCGGCTCTGCCATCTCAGTCTTGATCTTGAGGACCGAGGACGTCGCACCTGCGCTGTTGGGGGAGCCGGAGGCAGTGAGGAGGTGGGAGGAGTTGGCAGATGAGGCCTGGGAAGGGTCAACCAGCGGTGCGGTATCTCCCATGGCCACAGGGCTTGGCGTAGTCGAGGACAGACGGAGCCTCCTACTTCGTGATCCATCCCATTTCTGCACTTTCCTCCTCTTCCGCCTCTTCTGGAGCTTGCTTCCGGCGTTGGCAGTGTCATAAACCTGTATGCCTCCGTCTTCTTCCTCATCATTGTCCTCATCTTCCTCTTCTTCCTCCTCTGATGACGAAGTTTGTGAGTTGTGCAGCTGTACTTCTTCCCCCTCTCCATAGTGTTCTACCTTAATATGAAGCCCACCCAGATTACCAAGTCCTCCAATGGTGCCCAGTCCCCCCAACCCTCCCAGTCCTGCTAACCTCCCCAACCTTCCTCCTCCCCCTCCTCCTCCACCTCCTCCCCCTCTGGCCTCCTCCTGCTCCTCTCCCTCTCCATCCGAAGGTTCCAGACTGTCGTCGCTGTCCTGGCTCTCGGGGTTACTCGAGCTGTCTCCTTCTTCCTGTCGTTTCATTTCCTGTTCGGAGGAGCAATGTGATTGGCCGGGTTGCTGCTGACGCTTGCTGTCAGTTTCCGGGTCCTCGCTGCGTTCGGATTGGTGGCCCGGCTTCCCCTCGGACTTGGCGTTCTCATTGTCTGTCGAGAAGAAAGAGGTAAGTTGGTTAAAAATGCAGGGACAGACTGTCGAAACAAGAATCTGAATATTCTACAACTCTCAGCTACAAAAAAAAATGTGTTTTTAAAACTGAAGCACCACCAAGAAATGCTAAAGAAATCTCTTTGATTCTAAGTCATTCATTTGTTCACTGATTCATTTGTGAACTGTAAGAATGGCGACGACCGTTGGTAGGTAGGTCAACCGCTCTGGTCCACACTGAGATATCTCAACAAATGTTTGATGGATTGGCATGAAATTTTTGTAAAGACATCCATGTTACCCAGAGGACAAATCCTATCGACTTCGAAGATCCCTGACGTTTTCTCCAGTTGCCACCATGAGGTTGACATCTCAAATGTCTCGACAACTGTTCGGTGGATTGCCATGGAGTTTGTTGCGGACACCTGGGGATTGATTGTAATAACTTTGGTGATCCCTCTGTTTTTCATTTGTTGCCATCATCAGGTCAGAGTTTAATGTTGTCAAGTACTTTTCCTTATGACCATACCTGCATATCTAAGACGAATCAAAGACACCTGACTTTGTGTTCAAACTAAGGTGGTAAATAAGGTTGAAATTACACCTGCTCAACGTCAACATTGTAGCATTGTCACTGTGAGCATAATTGCATGCTGATGTTAGCATTTTGCTCAAAGAAGCGTGGTGGAGCCTCACGGAGCTTAGCTTCAGCTTAACCAAAACATGATTCACAAAGTCCCACTAGTGTTCTCTTGAGGCTGCAATGTTCATCACACTCCACTATACCAAAGTGTTGGACAGAACTAACCAACACTCCCTGTTTAAATTCTGTGAAAACCGTCTGTTAGATTTTGACATTCCTCATGTACAGGTGGACATTCTGTCCTGACGGCGGATTTAGAAGAGGAGACCAAAATCATTAGTGTTTGTCCTCCCAGTCACAGGAATACTGGTGCTGGGAATACCGGTACTAAATATCATGACAAACCACTCAGTAGTTGTTGAGATATTTCATTTGGGTTAAGTGTTGGACCAACTGACAAACCGATATTTCCATCCTCAGGGCCTTGCCGTTTGCGTGGCAAGAATATTAATATAAGTTTATATATATAAGTTTTTAAAAATTTTTCTGAAGAATGTAAATTGGATAGTAAAACAATGATAAACAATAATTTCCCCTTGTTTTCTGGAAGGAAACAAGGGCAAGAGGCTTTTCCTTAAGACCTTTTCTTCACTCAACTAACACGTTGAGGATGTGTTTTCCATGTGTTGTGTGATGTCGCGGATCCACTGATGTGTGTTTGGTATCTGTAGCTGCTGCTGTTCAGGCACGCCGGCTTTGTCCAGCATCATTACACACACAACACACACACTCTAGACCCCGCCAGCGCCCACGAGGCCCAGCGGCCGTCCAGCTGGCAGCGCTCCGGCTCCCTCATGGCAACCGAAATGTCGACTCAATTGCTTTGTCCGGGGAAAACCTTGTGTCTCCATTAAGTGTGCTTTCCAAGCAAAACAGATTTATTCTCAGGCTGGAAATCAGGGAGGGTTTCGATTCGGTTTATTGACAAAAAAATTATTAAATACCGCATATCTTGTTTTATCAGGTATGAAAGAATAAATTCCTTGACCTTTTTTCCATTGTTGTAACTTGTCTCTTCACAGGAATTTCATTAGCCACACAATGAAATACTGATTTCTGATTAGATGATTCTAATTGTTTTACATGTCATTGGGGTCATTTCTGCTTAGACATGAAGCGAAACCCTGCATCATAAACTGGGAATGTGGATTTTTGAAATTCGAGGCAGAGAGGGTCCATCAAGGGAAGTGCTCTTTAGACCTCAACAGGATCTGAGAGTCAGGATGTCTCGGCCTCTGTTTCTTTGATTTTGACCCTTCTTTTTTTTAATCTCACGATTCCCCCAGCATTATCAAACCTTTTATGTTTCTATCAAAAATAATGCACCAATGGAGGCTACTTGAACCATAATGTCAACCAAAGAGGAGGTATTAAATCACCATTTTCTCTCTTACCCACACTCACATATTCCACCGCGGTGAAACTTAAAGGATGAGGATGGAAATATTCCATATTTTTCTTGGTAATCTCATAAGACCAAAATCCCTTAATACTTTCCGACTTTTGTACTCGGAGGCTTGCGGCTCGAAAGCCCATTGGTTCCTACTGAAGATATAAATCTTTAAAAACACCTCAGGAATATTTAGTTTCTACTTTGAAAAAAAAAAGGTTTGGTAATTTCCTACAACAGCTGTGCACTATAGTTTTTAGAAAAACAAATGGAAAGTACATCTGTTGGGGACTATTTTCAGCGGCGGATTAATCCACGTTCGGACTTCTAGCGAGGCTTTTGGGCGGCAGGACGGCGTGTGTGGGGTCGCTTCAAAATTCTTTGTCTGATTTTTTTTCTTTGAAGTCCCCCGTTCACTTTGTCAGTGTGGTCGATTTTATGTTGCATCGCACAAATAAAAATGCCTCCCTCTTCGTCTCCCGCCACCGCCTGTCTGGTTCTCTGCAGACCGCATCCTAACAGAACAGAGGTCAGAGGGCAGATATCTCATTTTAGAATATGTCGAGTCTGAGCACCCCGGGCCTGTTGGAGCCCGGCTGACGCTGGCCGCCTACCGCGGCAGCTGGCGTCGGTTTATAGCCGACAGCGTGCCAGAGTCATTCTCCTCCAGCAAGAATAACAGCTGGCACTGATTCTCATCATGCCAACACAGGCTGCAGGACCTGATAATATTATGCTCAAGGTGGAGGCCCTGTATTGGTTTAAATCTAACTATACTGGCACCGTGTGAGCTTTGTCTCCTTCAGTATTGGCTGCTTCAAATGTTGGTCACACACAAAGGTGATCCTTGATTTGTGTTGTTTCAGATCTCAGTGAGGATCTTGGAAACATCTAATTTAGTTTCCTATATGGAGTCTCACATCAGGGTTACAGCCCCTGTAGTGTTAGTTATTGTGTTTCTGGCTAAACAATTTAAATTATGTGTTATTTTCAATAATTATTGTAGCAAACAGTCCAAATTAAGCTTTGCGACATGATTCGTGTGTGTCGGAATGTGTTGTACTGCATGAGAATTAATGACTGAATCAATGGCTTCTATTCAAAAAAACCCCCTTGATTTATGTCCCTTTTTTGTTGATTGTGTCGGCCTCTTATCTTAGTCTTTGTTTAGGTAACCACAGAGTCAAGTCACCCACATTGTAGCCTGAGATCAGATGGTCATTCTGTTCTGATATAAACCTGTTTTGATGCTTTGGTAATGATGGAAAAATGGACTCGGCAAAACAACACAAAAGCGCTAGATTTATGCCTTTTTTTTGGATTTTCAAACATTATTTTTCACTTTTATCAGAACAAAAGAAGCGGCTTTGGGGACTAACAATGACATAGGCAAACGTAATGCTAATGGCTGCCGCGTAAAGTTCCCCGATCCAACAAAGAGCTAACGTCAGCCCCAGCTCTGATATAGTATCGTCCAGGACTGGTTCCCTCACGGCCGAAGTTTCAGGTCTGAACGGGTTTGTTTTTTGTTTTTTTTTATCGTAAAATGTAACCCCACAAAATAATAAATCTTTGCTAACGATGTGCTCCTTTACCTTGAGATGGCACGACATTACTTCTGTCGGTTTTAGGCTCGTTAGCGAGGCGTGCTAGGACTTGCATGCCAGGTGTTTGACGATGTTCCAGACCTGAGTCTATTGCTTTAGCCCTTCCTGCATTATTATGCTACATACGTTTACGTCTGCAGCCAAGTGAAATGGCATCACTGTCATTTTCATGCTTCACAGACATAAAAAAAGAAGGAAGAAGCATGTGGTGGCATTTTGCTGTCCTCTGTGGTATTTGGGTTCATTTTTTGGGGGGAGGGGGCTCCTCTCCGGAGCTTTCTGGTGAGTGGGGGTTCTCTATGTTGTTGTGTGAAGTTTTGTCTGTATTTTGTAGACGTTCGGTATAGTCCTGCCATATTTCATGTTGTTGTGTTTTTGTGTGTGTGCGTGGCGTTTTGCGGCAGCGCTGGTGAAGTGCCGGGTCCCCGCGGCTGTTGGCGCTCAGCGCCGCCCGGGCCGGCAGCCGCTGGCAGCCGCTGATAAAGCACCTCTGGCCTCTCTCTGTCAGGCTGTATCTCTTGGCGATGGCTGTTCTGCCGGTAACACCTGAAGAGGTACTTCCACGTAAACCACGCAGGGTTTTACAAGCACTGTGGTGTCTGAGAGTGACTCTTTTAATCTTTATATTATAAAAAAAACATTTAAAAAACAAAGCAAGATTAAACCGATTGGGGTTATTCCGATGCCTAATGTGCCTTTTCTCCGTCTGTGGTTCTTAATGTCTCCCTTTCACTCTCTTCCTCCTTGTTTTTCTCCCCGGTATCACTCCTCCATCCTTCCTCTATTCTTCTCGCCCTCCCCTCTTCCCTTACCTGAGTTTTCTTTGGACTCGGACTCGGAGTCGGAGGTCTCAGAGGACTCGGAGGTTTTCTCGGGCAGGTTGGGCAGCTGGGCGATGTCCATGGGTGTATCCTTATACTCTGGATTGCTGTGAGGTGACATGGGAATAATTGGTCTCGTTTCGGTTGGCTGCATGACATTTCCATTTTTTTAGATACAAAACCAAAAGAGGGATCGTATTTGTTTAACAACTGTTCATTTATTTGCTCGTTCAATGCTCTTGAGGAGTCTCAAATAAAACCCGGTATTCATACTAAAACAGCTCGCTTCAAATTCAGCGCAAAGTCTGGGTCTGCAGGTTCTGCGGGTTCTGCAAGTTGTACACCGGTATTTATGTTTTAATTTACACTGAAAACATACTGAAAAGGGATGAGAATGTACCTTCTTAATTCAACATTAATTTTCTGCAAACTCCATAAACTAAATGAATCAGCATTGTTACTCGTTTTATTTTACCTCTTCTCTCCCCTATTTAACTACCTGTACTGAACCTAAACTGCTCCCTTCCATTTAACGTGCATTTCTGCAATTGCATTATTTTATTACCACCAAATACATTGATTTTATTTGATAACTGGTGTAATAAATGGATCCGTTCTTTATGTGTGTTATTTTGTCTGAGAATTTGGAGAAGGGATGAAACCGGGGCTCCCGTGGTCCCGGCAACAGCCGGTTCGACCTCTGACCTGAGGACGTAGTTGACCCAGATTATGTTCTTCTCGCTGGCATTCTTGGCATTGACGGCGATGGTGGCGCTGGACTGGATCCAGATGTAGCCGCCGTTCTTCTGGATCCATCGGTAGTACTTGGTCACGCACTGGCCCTTGTTCATCACTGAGAGACAGGGCAGGAGACAGTGGAGGTTTGTTATTTCAAGGCAAATTTAGTTTTAATATATATATATATATATATATATATATATATTTCATAAACAAAGGGACATCAGGGTGACTGAGCAGCTTGAAAAAAAAAGAAAAACATGGACAGAGGGTGAGAGAGAGGCAGAGATGGGGGAGAGAGAGAGAGAGGAAGTCATCAGATGTCATGTGACAGCTCGCTGAGAGCTGCTCTGCTGCTGTCATTAATCAGACCAACTCACACTGTGTGTGTGTCTGTGTGTGTTTGCGTGCGTGCGTGTGTGTGTGCATGCAAGTGTGTGTATAAGTGTGTTTTCAAGGCAATGTGCTCACACCGGGACATGATGTGGATCCAGATGTGTCGTTTTAAAATACAATATTGCCATGACGTGATCTGATATTTCACGCTTCCCCATCCCATCACATTCCAGCTTAGCACGTTAGCATGCCCGAGGTGATCCGTGTGTTTTGGAGAGGAAGCCAAGGGCAGTTCCCGCCTCATTCTCACAAATTTAACCAGGGGACAGTTTGTTTGTATCTGTAGCCAACGTCACATCTGCACAGGTGTTGGCCTCAGACCTCGGCACTAGTTCCGGTTCCTTCTGTGACCCCCCTCCATCCTCATCGACCCTGACGCTGCAGTAGCGAGGGATGGGAGCGGTCAACCCAACGTTTTCCACCAGTTTGACGATTTTTTATTCCTGTAATTTGATTTAGAACAACCTGAACGTCTGTGTTGGTTTCATGCAGAACCTGTTGCCACTTTTCCGTTGCTTTTTTCTCATCTGTAGCTTGTAGCTATTATATTTTGTCTGTTCATCCAAACTACTAGACACTTTATCCTGTTTTATCCATGTAATATTATGTAAAAAACTTTCAGTTCCTGTTTCCCTTCTTTCATCGCCTAATCCACTATCAAACCCCCCAGAACTTCACATGGACGTTTGATCACCACTCACTCATGTAACTTTCACCAGATTCTTCCAAACAGGTTCGTTCACTTGTCCATCAGTAAGACTGTACCTTTGCAGCGCCTGCCCCCCTCCACCAGATAGCGCTGTGTCACTGCGACAGGCATGACCCCCCCCCCCAACTACCCCTTCCCCTCGGCGTAGGGGAGGCAGCAGCCTGCCACCGCCCCCCCACCCCAACCCCTGCTCCGCCCCGCAAAGACGGCACGCCGGCAATAAATTTGGCTAAATTAACCACTAAATGGTTATCTCAAGCAATATGTATTGGCATTAATCAGTCAGCGACAAGAAGCGAGGGCCACTAAATTCATATCCCTCTCCTCCATTTAATTACGGACACAAATAGGTTTTTCCACGACGGGGGAAGAAAGAGAGAGAAAGTAAAAGGGGGGGTGATTTATATAAAAAGAAGGCCAGTAATTAAAAACTATTAGAAACTAATAGCATTGTTTAAGACGACATCCCCAGGGCTCCTATAATTGACTTTGGTCGGGCGGTCGGCGCTCATTCGTTCTCTATTTGCCTATTCAGAGAAAGAGAGCGAGAGAGAGAGAGAGAGAGAATGAAAGAGACTGAGAGAAAGAGAGAGAGAGAGATGGAGAGGAAAATAACTTGTTTGCATGTTAAGGCAGAGATGGTGAGATCACGTCACCTTGAATGTGACCTTGCTTTGTTTGCACGGCAGAGTAAATAACGACACAATGAGCACACACACACTGTCACGCACAGAGACACACAGAGACACACTCACACAAACTCACACACATGCACGGTGCAGTGCTGCCTGTTCAGATGACTGCTGGTCCTCAGAGAGCGGCTCAGTGTATCAGCATGGCCAATGGAAGCGGGGACACACACTCTCACACACACACAAAGAGTCATACAAGGCTTTATAACTCCGGCACATACCACAATATCCAGACTATACACACACCTCTCACCTAGTGAAACTACGCTCTCAAGCTGACGTTCAACCCTCAGGACACGTGTCAAAATAAACAGCACCACATAAATAAAAGACATAATCGATATAATCCCTGCTGACAACGACCCTCCAGCTAATTCCGGGCGGAGAGATTCAGAACGTTTAAACCTGTCGTTTGCTATACGTTCGATAAATCGTACGTACGATGTTCGTCGGCGTTTTGATGGACGAAAGATAAAAAAACGCATGAGACAGATGAACCGACGTGGAGATGATATCAAGGTTTACATTTGAAGCGAAATGTTCCTGCACAAGTTTACGAGTTAACTCTGAAGGTTGGAGCCGTAAAAACCAGGACGTTTTGTTGTTAAAGTTCAGGGAAACAGGTATTAGTCACATAATGTCTGTATAATCAAGTGTTTTGTTGCCTTGGTTTACAAGAAATCTAAATATAATGAACAATGACCCATAAGAGCAGAAGTAAAGAAATGTATTCATCATAATATTGTTGTGTAAAACTTGGAACAGATGAAATCGAGAGCATTTAACTCTTTGTGTAATGGTGCTGAGGCCACACGAGCTTGAATTTTTTGGGGGTAAATTTGGGGCTGTTTGTGACGGTGGCGCGAACGGAGACATGACCTGGAGACGATAAAGCTGTTTGGAATCAAAACGTGGGATAGTTATAGACTGTAGGAGGCAGCGGCGAGTTCCGACCCGAGGCGCTGGGCGGCGGGATCGACGTCCACGGGGCCCCCGTCTGTCTCCGTGCACGGCGCGAGGGCTGAGGTCTCGCAAGCCCGTTGCGCCACCGTAGCCTGGAGGGGTCGAGGTATCAGGTTTCGCCGGCAAGATCCCGTTTGAGGGGGCGATGGAGCAGGACCAAGACACGGTGCGAGAACCTTCCGGGACGTTCCGGCCGGTGATGGCGGCCGCAACAGGAGAGGAATCAAACGGTCGACCGGACTTGGCCTAGACTGGCGAACGGGTTCCGGCACAAGTCGGACCAGGCACCACCGATGTTATCACTCTTGGACCAGAGCCCCCCCCCCAATTTGCATTTGCATTAAGAGGTAGAGGGAGGTGGAGCGAGGTAGAGAGAGAGGGAGGTGGAGGGAGGTGGAGGGAGGTAGAGGGAGGTAGAGGGAGGGAGGTGGAGGGAGGTGGAGGGAGGTGGAGGGAGGTGGAGGGAGGTGGAGGAGGTGGAGGAGGTGGAGGGAGGGTGGTGGTGGGAGGTAGAGGGAGGGAGGTGGAGGGAGGGAGGGAGGGAGGGAGGTGGAGGGAGGTGGAGGAGGTGGAGGAGGTGGAGGAGGTGGAGGGAGGTAGGTGGAGGGAGGTGGAGGGAGGTGGAGGGAGGTGGAGGGGGAGGGAGGTGGGAGGGGAGGGGTAGAGGGAGGTAGGGGGAGGGAGGGAGGGAGGTGGGAGGGAGGTGGAGGGAGGGAGAGGTGGGTGGAGGGAGGTGGAGGGAGGTGGAGGGAGGTGGGAGGGAGGTAGGTGGGAGGGGTGGGAGGGGAGGTGGGAGGGAGGTGGGAGGGGAGGTGGAGGGAGGTGGAGGAGGTGGAGGGAGGTGGAGGGAGGTAGGTGGAGGGAGGGGAGGGAGGTGGGAGGGTAGAGGGAGGTGGGAGGGAGGTAGAGGGAGGTAGAGGGAGGGGAGGTGGAGGGGGAGGTGGGAGGGAGGTAGAGGGGAGGGAGGGAGGGAGGTGGGAGGGAGGTAGGTGGAGGGGAGGTGGGAGGAGGTAGAGGGCAGTAGAGGGAGGGGAGGGAGGGAGGGAGGGAGGTAGGTGGGGGAGGGAGGTGGAGGGAGGTAGAGGGAGGTAGGTGGGAGGAGGTGGAGGGAGGTGAGGAGGTGGAGGAGGTGGAGGAGGTGGAGGGAGGTGGAGGGAGGTAGTGGGAGGTAGAGGGAGGGAGGTGGAGGGAGGTGGAGGGAGGGAGAGGGAGGGAGGTGGAGGGAGGGGGAGGGAGGTAGGTGGAGGGAGGGAGGTGGAGGGAGGTGGAGGAGGTGGAGGAGGTGGAGGGAGGTAGAGGGAGGGAGGTGGAGGAGGTGGAGGAGGTGGAGGGAGGTAGAGGGAGGTAGAGGGAGGTAGAGGGAGGTAGAGGGAGGTAGAGGGAGGTAGAGGGAGGTAGAGGGAGGGAGGTGGAGGAGGTGGAGGAGGTGGAGGAGGTGGAGGGAGGTAGAGGGAGGTGGAGGGAGGTGGAGGGAGGTAGAGGGAGGTAGAGGGAGGGAGGTGGAGGGAGGTGGAGGGAGGTAGAGGGAGGGAGGTGGAGGGAGGTGGAGGGAGGTGGAGGGAGGTGGAGGGAGGTAGAGGGAGGTAGAGGGAGGTAGAGGGAGGGAGGTGGAGGGAGGTGGAGGGAGGTAGGTGGAGGGAGGTGGAGGGAGGTGGAGGGAGGTAGAGGGAGGTAGGTGGAGGTAGAGGGAGGTAGAGGGTGGTAGTGGGAGGTAGAGGGAGGGAGGTGGAGGAGGTGGAGGAAGAAAGGAAGTGTGTGTGTGTGTGTGTGTGTGTGTGTGGCCATTGTGTTTCGACTTGTTACCTGTAAACAGAGGGACAGACCCCCCCCCCCTCCGCTGCCCTCTGCTGGCAGAATGTGGAGCCTGACGCTCCCTCAGCCCCGATCATTCAATGAACCTGGTGGATCTCAGAGATGGGGGGGGGGTCTCCACCCCCCCTCAGTGCTTGAGCTGAGGCACCATGAGGGTATCAACAGAACTAGATGAATGTGCCCCAAGAGCCCCCCCCCCCCATTCATTCCACTGACATCCCCAAAGTTTTTTCTCCGAGCAGGAGTCCGTCTCCGGCTGAGCAGCAGATCTTTCTGCTGATTATTATGGCTATAAAAATTGACTGTGTGTGTGTGTGTGTGTTGTGTGTGTCTCAGGTCATTGAGGTTGTCCATGTTTTTCTTGTCATGAAAGGCATGTGTTTTGTGTGTGTGTGTGTCTCAGGTCATTGAGGTTGTCCATGTTTTTCTTGTCATGAAAGGCATGTGTTTTGTGTGTGTGTGTGTTGTGTGTGTCTCAGGTCATTGAGGTTGTCCATGTTTTTCTTGTCATGAAAGGCATGTGTTTTGTGTGTGTGTGTGTTGTGTGTGTCTCAGGTCATTGAGGTTGTCCATGTTTTTCTTGTCATGAAAGGCATGTGTTTTGTGTGTGTGTGTGTCTCAGGTCATTGAGGTTGTCCATGTTTTTTTCTTGTCATGAAAGGCATGTGTTTTGTGTGTGTGTGTGTTTTACTAACGTACCTGTGTGGATAACCTGACGGGTGTGAGTGTGTTCTTTCTATAGACATAAAAATGCCTGTCAGTGTGTGTGTGTGTGGCCATTGTGTTTCGACTTGTTACCTGTAAACAGAGGGACAGACCCCCCCCCCCTCCGCTGCCCTCTGCTGGCAGAATGTGGAGCCTGACGCTCCCTCAGCCCCGATCATTCAATGAACCTGGTGGATCTCAGAGATGGGGGGGGGGTCTCCACCCCCCCTCAGTGCTTGAGCTGAGGCACCATGAGGGTATCAACAGAACTAGATGAATGTGCCCCAAGAGCCCCCCCCCCATTCATTCCACTGACATCCCCAAAGTTTCTTCTCCGAGCAGGAGTCCGTCTCCGGCTGAGCAGCAGATCTTTCTGCTGATTATTGTGGCTATAAAAATTGACTGTGTGTGTGTGGGGCCATTGTGTTTCGACTTGTTACCTGTAAACAGAGGGACAGACCCCCCCCCCCTCCGCTGCCCTCTGCTGGCAGAATGTGGAGCCTGACGCTCCCTCAGCCCCGATCATTCAATGAACCTGGTGGATCTCAGAGATGGGGGGGGGGTCTCCACCCCCCCTCAGTGCTTGAGCTGAGGCACCATGAGGTATCAACAGAACTAGATGAATGTGCCCCAAGAGCCCCCCCATTCATTCCACTGACATCCCCAAAGTTTCTTCTCCGAGCAGGAGTCCGTCTCCGGCTGAGCAGCAGATCTTTCTGCTGATTATTATGGCTATAAAAATTGACTGTGTGTGTGTGTGTGTCTTTCACTGTGTCTCTCTGTTTGTGTGTGTGTCAGTGTGTGTGTGTGTGTGTTGTGTGTGTCTCAGGTCATTGAGGTTGTCCATGTTTTTTCTTGTCATGAAAGGCATGTGTTTTGTGTGTGTGTGTGTGTGTGTTTTACTAACGTACCTGTGTGGATAACCTGACGGGTGTGAGTGTGTTCTTTCTATAGACATAAAAAATGCCTGTCAGTGTGTGTGTGTGTGTGTGTGTGTGTGTGTGTGTGTGTGTGTGTGTGTGTGTGTGTGTGTGTGTGTGTGTGTGTGTGTATTCATTAAAGGCAGTGTTAGCCCAGAGAGACGAGCTCTGCTAAAATGCCTCCAGGCTTAAATCCACCGAGCTTTCGCTTCTCTCACTCTCTCCCTCTCTTTTTTTACTTTCCATTGCCTTCTAATGTGTCTCGCCCACCTTCGCTCTCTCTGAAACACAACATTTCTGTTTTCTCTTCTCCGTCTTCTCCGTCTTCTCTGTGTCCAAATGTCTCCATCTTTTCCCTTTTTCCTAAAAGACTCCCCAAATATTCTTTTCTTTCTCGCCGTTATTCTCTTCTTCTTCTCTGAGAGAGCTGACGTCTCCTTTTCCACCTTTGAGACAGTTTCCTTTCCGTCCTCGTCTCTTTTCCGGTTCAGTCGGACGAGCGAATATTATCCCATCAGGTCTTTTCCTTTGCCGTTGTTCTGTTCTCTCTCCCGATCGTCTCGTTCCTGTTCGACCAAACTTTTCTCCTCCCTGCATCTTCCCTTTCTTTCAATTTTAGCCTCCATTCTTCCTTCTGGGGAAAAAACCCCAGTAGCCAACGTCTCTGTTTTCTCCATCTTGTTCTTTTTAAGTTTTCCTTTTTCTGTCTTCCTTCATTTCTATAAAACTGAGAACTCTCGTCTTTCTCTCTGTTAAACCACTTCCTTCCATATCCTCCCTTTATTTTTACAATTATCTCCCTCTCTCCCTCCATTTCTTTTTAAAAAAGTAATTTCTCTGTTCTCCGCCTTACGATGCATTTTCTGACCCTTCTTTCCGTCTATATGAGAAGTTGGTTATTTTCTTTTATTTTTTCCTCCTGCACCTTTTTCAAAATTTCTAAAAAAAATAACAAAGTAAAGGACATGGAGCATCTCTCCGTGAGGAAACGAGCATTTCGTCCTCCCGTTCTTTCTTTCTCCATCTCCAAATCACTCGCTCCCGGTTCCCTGGGAGACGACACATTTCTCTCCTCATCCCTTGTGCCGACCCCACCCCCCCCCCCCCCCAGCCACCTCCAAGTTTTTCTCTGCTCACTAATCTCCCTCCCCGGCTCCATCCTTTTCATTTGTGATGAGAAAAGTTGTCTGTCCATCCCTCTCACCTCCTTTCTCCCTTCTCCTCCCTTCTCCTCCCTTCTTCTATCGCCTCCCTTCTCCTCCCTTCGCCTCCCTTCTCCTCCCTTCTCCTCCCTACTCCCCTCCCCTCGCCTCCCCTCTCCTCCCTTCTCCTCCCTTCTCCCCTCGCCTCCCCTCTCCTCCCTTCTACTCCCTTCTCCTCCCTTCCCCGTCTGTCTGTTCTCATGGTGGAAAACGAGGACAGATTGACTTTGAGATCTGACCGGGGTTAAGACCGGCTGTCGGCAGGTAATGATGAGACTTAGAGCACGACGCCTCTTCACAGGGAAGGATCACGGCTCGTCCTCCGCTTAAAAAGAGCCCTTTTAAAATTTAGATCCCTGGTGAGAGGACGGGCTATTCCTCTAAAATACACCCAGATCGATTCCCTAACTACCCGACTCCTGGAAGGGGGGTGGGGGCTGTTCTGCAGAAACGGAAAACGAAAACGTGCAGAAAGTCGCGGGAATTGATTCTTTTTCTATCACTTAAAAAAATCTGCAGCTTCTGGAAAACTGCAAAACTCATTATTCACTTTGGTTTTATGAACTCGGGCCTGGATGCAGGTGTGCAATCGAAAAAAAATCACAGAAAAAAAGAACCTACTTTGCTTATTTAGACCACGGGAACTTTTCCCACAACTTTTCCTGTGTTGGGAAACTCAGGAACTTTCTCTGCAGTTGAACCAGGAATCTGGTTTCAGGGCCTCAGGGAGGTTGTGTTACTGAGGTCGGACCTGGGTCAGACCAAGACGCAGAGGGAGTAAAAACGGGCATTAAACAGGATGAATTACTAATTCCGCCTTAATTCCTCCTTAACTTCCAGCCCTGTATCACCTGAGCAGTGCTATTGGATGATTCTGTCAAACCCTGGATTATATTCTATGGCATTGTTCTTTGTTTTCTAATATCTTAATATCTGCTCATCATAACCATGGTATGTTGGACGTAAGCCATTTAAAGCAGTTTATATGGGAGAATGAAAAAAATCATGGTCACAGTTTTTAAAAAGTGAACATTAACTGCTGAAATGTGGTGAAATGTACAACAACAGACAAATATAATGAGACTAGAACATTTAAAGCGCATTTACTCGAGTACAGTAATTAAGTACTTAAGTTTTATGGTACTCTATATTTATATTCCACACTCGGATGGAAATACTGCACTTTTTACTGCACTACATTTATTTTAAATTAGTTACTAGTTACTTTTAGTAACATTCAACTTGAAAAATAAAGAAATACGATGAGTTTATGAAATAACCTTTTCAAAAAAAAAGTTTCAGGGAAAATCATCCACAATGAAAAGCAGATATTAGAGAAATATCTTAAAAAATGAAAAAAAAAAAGCTTCGGATTTGTGAAGCAGAACATTTTTTTCTTCTTCTTCTTCTGTTCTAACCCATCAGTCATCTGACGAACGCTCAGATTTACCTGGTGACCCGGGAACCAGATGTAGAGCCAGTGGACCAGAGAGGAGACGGACCGGTTTTCGTATGTCGATTTATCGGTACTGAGAAATCAGTGGTGTAATATTTATCATATCAGTCACGAGAAACATTTATATTAGCGCTTTTACGTTTGATTCCTTAAGCGCAGTTGGCCGATATTACTGATACTTTTACTTAAGATTTCAAAAACAGGACTTTGACCTGTAATAGATTATTTTTATATTCTTATACTTTCGCTTCTTCTTTGGTAAAAGATGTGAATATTTGCTCCAGCACGGTCTGGTGAAAATGGAGGATCTATTAAAAAATAAAGGTCTCATCCAATAGGATGAGTTTGTTTTCCCACTGGAAGGTAAACTAAACAAAGTGAGATAAAACCTGGACAACGTTCGGATACATGGAAGCTTCCTGCCTCAAATATGCAAAGTGAAAAAAAAAAATATAACAAAAAACCACAGAACCGAACACAAACAGATCGTTTTTCTAGCTGGCACTTCCTCCTTAAAAAAATAAAACACCACAGCCACGACGCAAACCACATCTGTTACCATCCAATTAGCCAGAGAGCTGCTACAAGCCTGCAAAAAAGAAAACTAAAAAAAGAAAAGAGGAAAAAGGAGAAAAAAAAAAAAGAAGTTGGAATCATTAGACCGCTGCTCTGAAATCAGCCTCCACACAATCAGCAGCGAGTTCGTGCAAGCCGCCAAATTAAACCGCCCCGAAGACAGAGAAAAGGCAGATTTCAGAACAATCTGACCGCGCTCCGATTGATGGGGGGGGCACCTCCAGCCCCGTAGCCATCTGCTCCTGAAAGCCCCCCTCCTTTCAAAGAGGAAATTAATTTTGAAAGAGGGAGGATGGAGCGAGCGGCCGAGGTGACCGAAGGTGCCGTATTAGACTACGCTCGACTAAAACCGAGTCATTTAAGCCGGTGGCTGCCGGCTCGCCTCCCTGACCTCACATCCTCCGCCGCCGCCGACGGAGGGGGACAATCTGCCCATATTTCACCTCCCCCTTTTTTTTCTGATGTTTTACACATCCTAACCCCCCCTCGTTCCGTCTGACCCCGCCGGGCCACCGTAGACTTGCTTTCTGATTGCCACTCTGGATATTCAGAGCTCAGGAACTTTTGGGGGGAGGTAATTGAAAAAGTTTCAGGGAGCTTCACCCTCCCGGATTTTATTTGACGTGATTTGATTTTTTTTGTGGCGAGGTGTGTGACATGTTTTCGTTTTTGAGATGAGCAGCGACGGCCGGTGGCGGCGGTCACAGCTCATTTACAGGTTTATAGGTAAAATGTGATTTCATTATGATACATTTGCCAGATTTTTGGATGTTTAACATGAACTTGGAATAGATCAACTGTTTCAGTCTCTTTCAGCACACATGTTAAAATGACACTTAAATTTAATAAAAGGAGTAAATGTATGTTTCAGCTATTGTGCAGGTTTTTAAATTTTTTTTGATAAGACAGAAGCGTTTTCGGACATTTGTGGCGTCCAGTGCCATGTTCACGTCGTACTGTTGGACTGTTATATATGAACGGGTGAGGGCCAAACGACGTCAGCCCCCCCCCCCACACACACACACACGCACACACGCACACACACGCACACACAGAGTTTTTAAGTGTAGTCTGAGATACCAGGGATTTTCTGAAGCCTTTGAAATTTCCCACACAATGATCAGCAAACCTCTGGCGACACGGATGCAAAGACACACTGCACATCTGGTTGAATCCGGTTTCAATTGTTAACAAAATCACAGAAATGTTAAACAACAACAGAAGCTAATTTAGACTAAATAATAATAACAATAATAATAATAACAACTATTCTGGCTGCGAAAAAAAAATGCTGCAGCAGTGATATCTGGCGTGAACAAAGAAAAATCTCCTAAAGCCGTCTGAACGCAGCTTCGCTTGCAGCTGGACCAACGCCTAAAAGCAAACTGCAACAAAACATGGCAGCTTGAATCGGACCGTGAATCGTGATCGGCCACGGTGGGCGGCGCGTCGGATGGAAGCTGAGGCCGTGCGACCTCTTCTGCGATTCCGCTCCCAGCGTGCCCGGCTGCCCTTGCGGCCTGGCCGTTATCGTTTGGCGTCCTGCCTGGACGCATTCACTGTGAAACGCTGCGCGGCTCTGGAACGCCTCCTCGGCTTTTTACCACCACAGTAAAACCTGACTGCGGCAGCAAACAGCAGGCTGCAAATCATCCAGACAGCCACTAAATAAGGACACCGAACCTCTGTGTGTGTGTGTGTGTGTGTGTGTGTGTGTGTGTGTGTGTGTGTGTGTGTGTGTGTGTGTTGAGGACGGAGAGTGTATTATGCCTCCTGACAAGGGTAACAAGATTGTGGATTTGCTGCTGTGTGGAAACTTTTCAAAGATACAGGGGAGCAAAGATTCTCTAAGTGGCCGTGAACTTTTCGAAGCTGAAACTAGAAATATGACGACTGTGATGGTGTCTCCACAGACGAAGGAGTTTCAGTCTCTGTTGAACAAAATGTTTCCAACATGTCACAATATGTCTGAAAAATGTCTTTAAAATTTTCAAAGAGACTTTTTTTTTCATCTAAGTATAAATCGGGCAGACACACGTTTTTTCGGATCCGACAGAACAATCTCAATTCAAGGCCCCACGGACTCGCTCTCGCTGGAGCTTTTGACCGCGTCACATGTTCAGAGTTCAGATTCGAATTCTGTTTTTTTTTTTTTTTTTAAATCAACGCTGTTTCCAAGGTCAGTAATGAATTAGCTGACTCCACTGTCCAATCGGAGTGGAGCGTGTAGCCACGGGCGGCGGCGGTACTCACAGTCCAGGTGACTCTGCCTGATCCCCTCCACGTCCTCGGCGTGGATGAACTGGTAGCACCTCTTCCCCACGATGTCGACTGGCGTCAGGTCCATGTAGTCGCTGATTCTGAAACACAGGGGGCGTCAGAGTCACTCAGGGCAAAGCGAACGAAAGCGAATGAGAGTGAGAAGCAGAAAACTGGGACACGGAACGATGAAAGTTAACCAGCGACATGAAGGAAAAAAAAGGGTGATAATGCCCAGATTCTCTGACGGACCACGTCGACACTTTTGCGTTTCATCGGATTTTCCAAAGGAAATATGATGATTTCCTGCCCATATTCTTAAAACGATAACACTTCGGCAAAGAAAAGTCATGGGTGCGACAGCCGACGGTCCGCCGTCAACTCTGGCGGTTCCATGTTGTAAGGCGCCCGCATGGATCGAATTTTGAAGGGGCCCAGAAGTACCGAGGCCGGTGCTGCTGTTGGGGCCGGCGTCTCCTCCGTGGACCCGAACCCCGCCAGAGGAAGCTCTGACTCAAGAGCGCGTCAGCTTATGAAGGCTTCAGGAAGGAGGCAGGCCTTCGCCTCGGTCCCGTTCGCACGACCCTTTACGATGTCATATTCTCGAGTCGCCTCCCGTCCCGTCGGATCCTCTTCTGCGACACGTTCGGCCAACACGTGAAGATCTCTGCCGTCGGCGCCGTTCTCCAGCCACATCCTCCGCTACGTCCTCCACAGTCGGGCTACTATGACTCTTTATGAAACCACCTTTTCCTTCCTCAACCACACGGGGGCAGCGGCTTCCACTTCTGGCCAGATTCTGAGCGGAATTCAGTAAAAGATCCGTTTTACTCCTCTGGGGGCATCGGGGCTGATGGGGGCCGATGGTCGGCGGGTGTTTTTGTACCCGGTCTCTGCCCCGGTCGATGTCCGGCGTCCGCCTTTTCAGTGCCGCCCTGAACTGCAGAGAAGTGGAAGCGGGAATGGAAGTGGGAGAGTTGTGGATAAGTTTTTGCGCCGGGAACAATCTTCTCTGTGTGATTTCTGTTACTCGACGATTAAACGAAGACTGATTGAGGGGGAAAAAAAAAAAAGCTAATAACCCGACGACGGAAACTGAAGCTCGTCCAACTATTGTACAGGTAACACACACACACACATATATCAGCTTTAAAAGGTTTAATTTGAACAAATTTGCCACAGGATAGACAGAACAATTTCCTTAGTATCATACTGTTAGAGGATGGAGGACGGGCAGGTTGGCAAGAGGGGGCATGGGGGTGTTGGGGGGGTGAGGGGGGACAAGAGGGGACGTGGGGGTGTTGGGGGGGTGAGGGGGGACAAGAGGGGACGTGGGGAGACTAATGTCTGGCAGGCAGATAACAGCACACTCTGTTCTTTAGAAAAAAAAATCCATCCTCGTATTTTTCTCATTCTCTTAGAAACTCATCCTCAAAATGGGGCTGTAATGGCGGCGTTTGTCCGCCGGCCGCTTTCCGTCGTTCGGCATTGAGAGTCGCCGTCCGCCTCCCTCGCATTCGTGTCTCTTTTTCTTTTTCCACAAAAAAAGAGAGAAACCAATCTGTCTCCCATCATTTTTCCCCTTCCTCTCTTCTTATAATAAAACATGAAGGGTTTTTTTTGATAGGAATCTGCGGCGGTCGGCCAGTTAACTCCTGAGCGAGATCCCGATGCCTATCTCGCTTTATCTGGACAGGGGAAGGAGATAGATCCATCAGTGACATATTTCACTGTTAAACCAGGGAGGATTGGGTCAGACTTCCTCATGAATAAGAAGCTCCGGCCAGGGAGACGACTCGCTCTTCCTTCCTCCGAAGGCGGCTGTGAAACTCGAGAGCAGATAACGGAGCGGAAAACGCAGTTTTGTGTTGGGGATTAAAAAAAAAAAGGAAAAAGAAGAAATGCATGGGTAGAAACAGTTTCTTTTTAAAAAAAATGATCAGAAATATGACAACAGAACTGTAAATAGAGCTTTGATTTTAAAGTTGATTTTATACAGAGGACCAGAGGGTCAATATCATCTTCAATTAACCCAGAACATGAGCCTTAATGATAAAGATCCCCCGTATTCATTTCTTTTTTCTTTTTTTTGATCACAATAGAGACAAAACAGGACATTTTCCATTTTAAAAATCAACCGGTTGGACAAAATATGTAGTGGAGGCACTTTTTAAAAAAATGAGCTAAAGCCTGTTTTGACATTTCTCCAAAGGAATCCCTTATTAATTATTCATCGACCGAAAATTTATACATCTGAAATGAGTTTATATACTATTTTTCAGTCCAGCTCTAATTTTAACCACTTATATCGACTTTTTCAAGGTTTTAATATAATGAAATTTACCAAAATTAGTAAACACAGAATATATTGTCATCGCCGTATTTTGCATATTTTGTATTAAAAAATAATAATAGACACAATTATTGGGTTTTCATTTTTTCTTTTCTCTGGCTTTTCTTTAATTTGACTTAATTTGAATTTAATTCTTTTCAAAGTCCATCATCACAAAAAAGCAAGCTCCATTGCAAAAAGGAGGTTCACCTCAAAAAATCAGGATTATTTTCCAAAGTAATCAGGAAATAAAGTTTGCATAAAGCTGTTTCTATGAACAGCTTGCAATCTGCATTTCTTTGCAGGACCAGGAAGGACGGGGACAAAATCAATCAAACTGACAAAAAAGATTTTTTTTTTTTAAATCTTGCCATAATTTATGGCTAAAAGCTGATGTCTTAAACTTTCAACCTGGTTTTACTCATCCCTTTCTTGTCCACTTGGGGCTTCCATAGATTTGACTTTGTCATCGACCCACGGGGCGGCTCCCTGCTCTACCTGTTCTCACAGTAGACGATCTTCAGGTCCATGTTGACCCGGGTGACGAACATCTGGCAGTCGATGCGAACCTCGTTGATCGTGGGTGGCGGGAGGGCGTGGGCCACCACCACCATCCCCATGATCTGATTGGGCACCGAGCGGCTGTGCGTCAGAGCCATCCTGATCCGCAGACGCCCCGTGATGTGGATCACCTGAACAGGGTCAGAGGGCAGGGGTTAGGTCACCTACCTCCAATAGTCCATATTAATTCCTGACATATTTAAGAACAGCTTTACTCTTGAACTTGTTTTAGACCTTTTGGGTTTCTGATCAACAGGTAGTTTTGGTCCATGACAGAACCTGCTACAGTTAGGGTCATAAGTATTTGGACAATGACACCATTTTTGTAATTTTGGTCCCTCATTTTCAGCAGCTCAGAAGTAATGGAACAAACTAATGTAATTATAAATATAACGATTATATTTTAATACTTGGATGAAAATCAGTCGATGTCCGTCTGAAGACGTCACGCTGAGTTTCCTTCCTTTTCCAGGCCTTTAACGCGAAAGCAACCCAAGCACCTCCGAAGGCAAAGAAAAGGGAATATTCCCAAATGGCAGCCTTTTGACCTCTTCACTTCCCAAGTGTCAGTATCCTGCTGTGAAACTAGTTCAACTACTAGACACCAATTTAAATTAAATTCAAAAACTCAGCTATATATTATTGATTTGAGTTTAAAATACTCCACAGTGTAGATTTGTTTTCTTGTGAATACACATTTCAATTATGACGATAGTTGTATTTCATTGCCTGGTTGAATTAACTGGACTTAACTGGACATTAAAGACGAGATTATTCCTTTAAACAGATTAACAGGTGTGTTTCCTCATTCAAATTTGGCAGCAACGTCTATTTAGGCTCCGAACGGCGTCTTCGTGTGTTTTCCTGTGTGTCGTGTTCCTCCGCTGCTGCCGTCCACAGCTTTCTTGGGTTTTTCCACCGAACAACCGACGCTTGTTCCCATATTTCTACTTTTTTTTTTTCAAACTCGTGTGAACCTCGACGTGTTTCTTAATCTGCGTTTTCTCTTTGGTTTTCTCGTGTCCCAGCCCCCTTGTGCTTTTGTAACACGATATCTACTTGGAAACAATTAAAGTAAAGATGAATGTCGAGTATTTTCAATTCAGGTCACATCGTCAGTGTTTGTGAAAGATTCGGGTTTCAGTTGAAAACCTCATCCTGCTGTCGACTGTTTCAGGATTTGCCCAAAACCATCCGCCTTTAATCATGCGCTTTAAGCTAGCACTAAAAAAAAAAAATTCACCAGGAAAGTGAATAAAATATGCCGCCAGTGAAAATTTTGCGAATTTGAAAGTGATTTTTTCTGTGCAAATTAGAAACATACAGTACAAACATAGTTTCTAGGAAACAAGAAAAAAGCACCAAGCATGGACACGCGATATAATTCAGTGTTAATGTGGGAACTGAAACTTTGCCTTTCTCAAAGGGGAGGAAACTGCAGGTGAGTAATGGAGGAGGAGGAGGAAGAAGAAAAGCCGCCTGGGGACCGGATCCGCTCCTGACAACTTTAGGCTTGTGCTGCAACCTGCGAAGCCTCCTGACTGCTAACTGCTACGCTGTGGTGTGTGTGTGTGAGCGAGTGGTGTGTGTAGTAATATATGCATGCACGTGTGAATATTTATGTGCGTCTCTGTCTCCGCTGTGATTTGCATGTGATCTGAGTCTGCCAGGTGGAACAAGGTATAACACACACACACACACACACACACACACACACACACACACACACACACACACACACACACACACACACACACACACCGAGTCCCCAGACTGTATCAGAATAAAACATCAAACTTCTGTCTCCACTGTAGGAAAAGAGGAAGTGTTTGTTTTTTGTTTTTTGTCTGTAAATGACAAAGTGAAATTTCCCCTTTTTTCTGTTTGGTGAAACTAATCATTGTTAAAAAAATAATGCACCATCACATTTATATGATAATCAATGAATAATCAATGAATCCATTGTTCTTTTCTTAACGCTCCTGTCTCTGACAATAAAATTACAGCAGCGTGAAGAGTTTCCACTGCTGTCTGCCGTCATCCTTGAGGAGAATCCAGTGTATTAGTCCGGGATAAACCGGAGGAGACACCCCCCCCCCCAAGACACACACACACACACACACACACACACACACACACACACACACACACACACACACGCACACACACAACAAAAGGCAGCCTGGAGAATCCTCTTTAATCCCTCCTCTCGATCTGTGAGCGGTGAGACGGTCACAGAGCTTAGAGGCCTGATGTTACACCTATGGGATGGAAATCTGTATATAGACACACACACACACACACCCTCATGCACACAAGTCCAACACATCCCATACACAATTTTCTTATGCACAAAAAAAACATTCCTCTGCACACAGACAAGATCAGACCAAGGTTGTTGGAAATAATATGAAAACTGTTCAAAAAAATAAAAACCGAGGAAAGTTAAACTGAACCTGAAGGAAAAAATGAGCTTTAATTCGAAAGTCAGAAATAAAAAGAAAAAACTACGATGTGCAATGAAAATAAAATGACACAAGACAACGTGAAGAAAAAATGACGACGCGATGGGACGAGACAGGAAGTGGTGGTGTTGCTCAATGTGACGGCCTGACCTTGTATCCTGAGGACTTGATGTGCACCCCTCTCTTCGTCAGCGTGGACTTCATCCGGATGAAGAAGGACCGTTCCAGGGAGTTGTCGGGGGCCAGGAGACTGGGACTGCTGGACTCCACTGGGACAGGGGACACACAGACAGACGCACAACGTGAGGAGACTCGCACACAATGCAGAACCAACAGGACGTGACATCATCGGTTGTCTTCAGAAAAGCTACACGATCGGAGAGACTGTGGCAATGTTCATTCATATTCTCAATAATAAATCACACTTCTTAGTACGTTTCTCAAACCCCAAACAGGGATATGTTGGTTTTAGGATATTTTACTGACATTTGCGACCAACAATCAGGACCACGAACCCCCGACCAGAATCCTTTCGTGACCCCGTTTAATCGTGGCGGCGCTGCAAGCGGTGGGAGAACCGGTTTGACCGGTGGATCTGAAAAGGAACCGTGGAACCTCGAGTCACATTTAAAGGAGGTCCTCCCCCGTCAGGGAGGGCGGGGGACTCCATCCGGGGGAAAACCAGAAACAGGTTGTGATGTCTGGGAACAGCCTGACACACACACACACACACATTCGCCGAGAACCAGGATGTTCCACGTTAGTAAAAAAGGCGACAGGAATCAAGGGGAAGCGTTTTAGGCCAAAGGAAAGATTTTAATCCGCGCTGAACAAATAAACGCGTTTGTCGAGACGGCCAATCGCAGCTGCCGTCAAACCGTCAATCCCCCAGAGGCGGGTTTGTCACAATCAAATGGTGAAAATGTCAAAACAATTTGGAGGAGAGAGAGAGAGAGAGAGAGAGAGAGAGAGAGAGAGAGAGCAGACATTCAGAAATTCACAAATTAAAGGTTTGTGCAGGGGAAACACCCGACATGTTCCATGACTGTCAAAATAAAAGTCTTCGTCCTTAAAGATTTCAGCAAAACCAACCAGGACAAAACACGGTTCTTTGAATTATTGCATCTGCAACGGTCTGGGTCTTTTCGACAACACAGAACCCCACATGGCGAGCACATTTTTCACCCCCCCATCCCCCGCCGCAGTGAGGCGGCGGCGGTGTAGATGAAGGTGAGACGATCCATTTGTCAGCCGCCGTCAGCTCCCAGAAAAAATCAGCTGCATATTCATAACTTCCCCATCCATCAGGGGGAGTGATGGGGGGGGGGCAGCTGGGAACGCCCCCACCTCATCACGCTCTCACACACGCACACACACACACACACACACATTCACGGAGGGTTTTCACCAGTTTATCCAGATCATCTCAACCACTTCGCCTTCACACCGAACTGAAACCGAACACGAGGGTTTTTACACACAAACACACACATTTACTGTATATGAACTATACATAAACCTGCAATGTCACACAAGTTCACACAAGTTTAAGCAAGCTAATGATTGGTAGAAAGCAGGAAGCAAACAGTGGCGTCCAAAGTCTGAGTTTCCGACCCATCTCCTAAGAAATCAGGCTTTTAGACTCCTGATTTGCAACAGTGAGGAAACGCTGACGAAAGTACAGAACGTTTAAAAAACACTCAGAACTCCATGTGTATGTGTGTATCCTGCCCACCGGTGTGTGTGTTTCCGTGTTTATTAACACTGTGAGGCCATTTGCTTTCCCTCCTTTACAACTTTTTTTCCTTCTACTGCATACAACTCCCCTAACACGCACACGCACACACACACACGTACACAAGCACAAACACACACACACACACATACACAAGCACAAACATGCACGCACACAGACGCACACACACACACACACACACACAGCACACACAAGAACACACACACTTTGTACGCACACACACTCACAGAAAGGTCTCTGGTGGATGTGGTGGTTTGATCAGCACTGATACGTGTTGACAACGTCTAATCTGAGAAAATTGAAAGAAATGAATTAATATGCAAATTCCTCCTTTATAATATAAATGTCCTTGAACAGGGAGAGGTAGAGAGAGAAAAGAGGAAATGAGGGGAGAGAGGAACGAAAGGAGAGAGCCAACAAACCTGAATGTGGGGAGGAGACGGAGAAAGAAAAGAGGGAAAGAGATGGAAGAGAGAAAAGTAGAGAGGGAATGATAGAAGAAGAGATAGAAGGAGGAGGAAACAGGTGAGTTGGATGGAGACGGAGGAGAGGATGAAGAGAAAGGGGACAGAAAACAAAACAAGGAAAAGAGGACAAGAATATATGAAAGAGAGAGGAAAAGAAGCAAAAGAAGAAAAAAGAGGGAGGAAGAGGTAGAAAGAAAGGAGAAAAACAAGAGAATATAAAACAGTGTGTCTGTAAAAATGAAAAGAAGAAAAACAAGATTAGAAATGGAAGATAAGAAGAAAAGATAAACAGATGGAGAAAAGGGAAAAAAACATGAATGAGTGTGACAGACGGAAGGAAGGAAAGAGGGAACGAGGAGGGAAGTGAGGAAGAGAAGAGGAGAAGGAAACAACAACGAGGCTTCCCAGGAGGAGCTAAAAACCTTTGTCTCCTCCCTCTCCTCCCCCTCCTCCATCCCTCCGTCCCTCCGTCCCTCCGTCGGTCGGTCCTCTCCTGGTCCTCCAGGAAATCAGCCGCCGGTCTGACGGAGGAATAATGATGATGGAGGGAGGGAGGAAACAGGAGAGAGGGAGGACAGACGAGTGACGGGGGAGCTGGACCCTCTTTCTCTCTTTGTTATTCACTTTGAATTAATGGGATTAGTTTCCCCACAGAAACACACGCACACACTCTTGTACGTCTATCTTTGTGGGGACATTCATTAACATAATACCTTCCCTAGTCCCTCCAGGTCTTGACCCTCTCAGGCCTTTTGAAGGTGTGAGGACCAGGACCAAATGTCCTCAGACCATAAGGTCTATAACTCACACTGGTCCTCACAAAGATAGAGGTGCAAATACATACACACGCGCACACACACACTCATGCACGCACACACGCACGCACACACAAGACATCACTTTCATTGTCACACACAACCAGACTCCTTTTTCATTTTCACACACACACACACACACACACACACACACACACACACACACACACTCTAACACACACACGAAGTGAGAGTGTGTTCATTTACAATTAAACAATTTCTGCATGAATAAAGGGAGAACAGATGCAGGAGGAGGAGGAGGAGGAGAAAAGGCAGAGGGGGAAAAAAGGAAAAAGGATGACAGAGGAGAAAGGAGAAAAAAGCAAGAGGAGCGAGAGGAGGGAAACAGAGAAAGAGAAAGAAAAACAGAGAAAGAGAAGGAAAAAGAGGGAAGGAAGGATAAAGTGGGGGAGGAGGGAAAGGAGGAATAGCGTGAACAGTGGAAGAGGAGAAGGACAAGTAGGAGTGAGGGGTGAGAGGAGGAGAAGTTGGACAAAAGAGGAGAAGAGAAAGAAAGGAGGAAGAGGAGAAGGGGCAGGAGAGGTAGGGAGAAAAAGAAAAGATTGACAAAAAATGGAGGAATAGAAGAAGAGCAAAGGGACTGAGATGAAGGAAAAGAGGAGGCAAAGAAAGAGAGGAGGAAAAATACAAAGTAGAAGGACTGATAGATGGACAAGATAAACACAAGAAGAAGATATGGTAGTAGAAGAAGAAGAGGAAGAGGAAGAGGAGCAGTGGGATGAGGGAAGGACAAAGATGAACAGAATAAGATTAAAGGGAGGAGAAAGTGGAAGGGAGGAGTGAAAGGAAGGGGAGAAAAAAGAATGGGGAAAGAATAAAAGAAAGGAAGAGGTGCAGTAGTAGTGGAAGGAGTGAGGAGGAAAAGATGGACAGATGAGAGGAAATGGAGGAGGAGCAGGGGAGGAAATAAAGAGGAAGAATGGGAGGAGGAGCAGAGGGAGGGAGAGGAAGAAAAAGTTGGAGGAAAATGAAGAAGTAGAAGGAGGGAGGAGAAAGAGGAGGATGTAAAGGAGAAGTTGCAGCACACAGAGGATGAGGAGAAGAAGAGAATGAATGGAAAAGAAGAAGAAAAAGAGGAGGTGGAAGAGGAGGAACAGAGGGGACAAGAGGAAGAAAAGACAAGAAAAAAAGGAAGACAAGGGAGGAAGAAGATAAGAAGGGTAGGGGGAGAGAGACAACGAAGAAGAAGATGAGGAGGGACAGATAAAGAGAAAGGGAGGAAAATTGGAGCAGGAAGAGGAAGAAGAGCAAGAGCAATGGAGGAGGAGAAAACTAGAGTCACCACCTCCTGCTTTAATGTCTCCACCAACCATCAAGCTCCAGTTTGTATCCCTGTTTTAGGGCTTTTATTGATGTCACTGTCACCGAGCCACCCCCCCCCCCCCCCGCCCCCGTTCCTGGAGACGCCGCCGAATAACGACGATGTCTCAGGTAGTCGACCTCTGACCTTTTCCAATAGAAAAGGTCAACACTTCCACCGTTTTTTTACCCTATTACATATTAGTGTGCAATGTTATCTTTATTAGTATGAATTGTTGAGTTATGGGCAAAAAAACCCCTCACAGAGACCGTTGACCTTTGACCTTCGACCACCAGGTTGTAATCAATTCATCCTTGTCTCCCAGGGGACGTCCGCATTTGAAGAAATTCCCTCCAGACTTTCACAAGGAAGGGATGGAAGGACGGAAAGGGAAGGATGGATGGATGGATGGATGGATGGATGGATGGATGGATGGATGGATGGATGGATGGATGGATGAACAACCCAAAAACTTAATGGTAGAGGAAGAGGAGAAAGAGGAGGTGGAGGAACAGAGGGAGCAAGAGGAAGAAAAAGATGAAAAGAGCAAAAAGAAGAGAAGGAGAAGGAGGAGAGGGGGAGCAAGTTCTTCAGTAAATGACAAGAGGGAATGTAAGAAGAAAAGAAGACAAACAGAAGAAGATGTCGAAGAGGAAGAAAGAGAGGAGGAGGAGGAGGAGGAGGAGGAGGACCATGTGGGGATTCAGAGGTGTTTTCTCATTCCGCTCGTTTCGGCGCCGCATTGCCGCGGCGTCTTCGGGGACGACGCTCCTACAAGACAAAGATTAGCGCTACAAAGGCAGCAGGTGGCTGCCGGCTCCGCCGCCGCCCGACTCTGGGACCTAATTATCTACGGCACGAAAAACTTTCCCCCCGTTTGAAGGACAAATGATTAATTAAAAAGAACAACTCACCTACGCCTGTGATCTTTGGACAATACCCCGGATACCCAGGGTTTCTTTCCACATGTGTGCGCGTGTGTGTGTGTGTGTGTGTGTGTGCGTGTGTGCGTGTGTGTGTGTGTGTGTATGTGTATGTGTGTGTGTGTGTGTGTGCGTGCGTGTGTGTGTGTGTGATGTCCCGGCGGGACGGTGTATCATTGTCAGACGGTCTAATAGCGCTGCCTGGTTCACGGAGAGCTCGTCGCGTCGGACTGATAACTAGCTAATGTGGCGGTGGCGGAGAAACAAAGCGAGCTTCAAGCAAGGTCACCGTGACCCTCCGTGACGAGACGGCGCTGCGCGGCGGGGGAAAAACAACGAAGGCGGAGCCAGGACGACGCCCGTGAAACTGGATCGACCGGACGAGACTCAAGCGAAGACAGAGAAACTCGGCTCAGGATAAAGTTTTCCGACTGAGAGTTAAAAGCAAACCTCAAAACTGAAAGAAACTTTATCTGAGTTTTCTCAGATTCAAGGACATTAAAAAAATGGGGGGGGGCATCTAGTTAGAGATGAGGAGGAGCAGGGAAACAGAGGGAGCCCCTGACTGGGGCCTGAATGGCCCCGGGGCCCCTGGTGGCCCCAGGAATGAGAACCAGGAAACCCCAGCTGAAGACGAATCTCTCTACCCGAGACGCTGCTACACAGTCAGGTCTTCAGAGAGAAGAGGAGGGAGGAGGAGGAGAGGAAGAGGAGAGAGAGGAAGAGGAAAAAGAGGGAGAGGAAGAGGAGGAGAAGGAGGAGAGGAAGAGGAGAGAGAGGAAGAGGAAGAATAGGGAGAGGAAGAGGAGGAGGAGGAATAATAGAGAGGAGGAGGAAGAAGAGGAGGAAGAAGACAGAGAGGAAGAGGAAGAAGAGAGAAAGGAAGTGGAGGAAAGAGAAGGAAGAGGAGGAGGAGGAGGAAGGGGCAGAAGAGGAGGAAGAGGAAGGAAGAGGAAGAGGAAGAAGAGAGAGGAGGAGGAAGAAGAGGAGGAAGAGGAGGAAGAGAGAGAGGAAGAGGAGGAAGAGGAGAAGATGGAGTAGTAGTGGAAGGAGTGAGAGGAGGAAAAGACAGACAGATGAAAGAAAATGGACGAAGAGCAGAGGAAGAGGAAGTAGACGGAGGGAGGAGAAAGAGGAGGATGCAAAGAGGAGTGGAAGCATTATACGATCATTCCTCCCCCTTCCTCCTCCTTTTTTCGTTCTCCTTTTCCCTCTCTTTTTCCTCCAACTCCCTCCTGCCTCCTCCTCTTCCTCTTCTTCCTCCTCCTTCCTCCAAGGGAGGTGGGACATGAGGAATATGCCATGGCTAACACACACACAGTATATATTATATTATATTATATTATATTATATTATATTATATTATATTATATTATATTATATTATATTATATTATATTATATTATATTATATTATATTATATTATATTATATTATATTATATTATATTTAATTCTAAAGAAATAAAGTAAATTAACTGTATAACGACAAACAGGAGCCACATTCTTCATCACAGAGGAAGAGCATTGTCAGGGAGAGTCTAAGTGTGTAAACACTCTGTAACTGTCCTGTCATATTCCTGCCTCTCTGGCTCACTATCGTCTGCACCACTGTAATTGAATTGCTACTGTTGGGTGGGGGTTGGGGGGGCGGGGGGCAGACTCGCCTCATGAATAGAATGTGTTTCCTATCAGGCAGGATTTGACAAATTGTGTCAGGACGAAAAGCCCGAGTGATAATTTTTCGGTTTACTGAAGGTGGAGGAGGAGGAGGGAGGGGAGGAGGGGGAGGAGGAGGGTAAGGCGGAGGGGGAGTACGGGTAGGGAGAGGAAAGGGGGGATGAAAAAGAGGAGCAGAAGAGGAAGAGAGAGGAAGAATAATGAGGAAGGCAGGAAAAAGCCTGAAAAAAGAGGAAGAAAGAAAGGAAGCAGAGAGGGGAGGAGGGGGGATGATGAAGAGGAAGGACGGTAGGTCAGAGGAAAAGACAAGAAAAAAGGGATAGAAAGGATGAAGAGGAGGAGAGGAATGAAGAAAAAGAGGAGAAGGAGGAAGGAGAACGGAGGGGGACACGGGTGAGGCAGATGGATGATGGAAAAGACAAAATGAAAAAGAAAGAAAAGGGGGAGGAGGAGGAAGAGAAGGAGGTACGGAGTGGATGAAGGAAAGGAGGAGGAAGAGGAGAGGAGGTGAAGTCTAAGTAGCACAGTCTGACAAAATAAAATATCCAATTTAAGTCAAATTCGACAAATAAAAGAGTTCAGGTTCAGAGAGGTTTCATTACACACACACACACACACACACACACACACACACACACACACACACTCTCAGACAAATCGTACTTATTCACACAGATTTAAAAGTACGGAGTGAGGTGTGTATGTGTGTGTGTATGTGTGTGTGTATGTGTGTGTGTGTGTGTGTGTGTGTGTGTGTGTGTGTGTGTGTGTGTGTGTGTGTGTGTGTGTGTTTGTGTGTGTGTGTGTGTGTGTGTGTTTGATGGTAGATTTCTGCAAAGCTTTTTCCCACAAGCGAAAGCCTGGGAACCAAAGGTAAAGAAAGGTAAAACCACACCTCCTCCTCCTCCTCGTCTTCCTCACCTTCTCTCCTCTCACTCATCATCACCTCTTCCTCCTCCTCCTCCTCCTCCTCCTCCTCCTCCTCCCCGCAACATACTGGAAAAAAGACTTTAATTTTGACAGTCTCATCGCCAGAACAATGAGCTCAAATCAAACATCGCCCTAATAGTCTGGAGACGTCTTGAACCCGGCTTTGTCTTTTCTTTCTTGCCCTTCTTATCCCCCCCCTCTTTCCTCCACAGAGACCCCCCCCCAGTGATCTCCCTGTGTCGAGACTTTAAGGCTTTTCTAATCTGTCTTTAGCTTCCTCCTCTTCCTCTCCTGGGAATGAATCTGCCTATGAAAAGACGACTGAAGAGAGAGAGAGAGAGAGACAGTAAAACGGCGGGGGGGGGGGTGTAGAGGGAAAGAAGGGAGGGTAGCTATACGGACAAAAGTCTGCGGACACCTATTAGCATGGTCTCTTTTCCCAGTCTGGGATCCCAGACAACACTGTACTTTTGTCCCTTTCCTGTTTCAACGTGAGAATATTCCCCTGTAATTTGCCCCACGGACCAGAAACCGAAACATGTGGAGTCTATCACACACACACACACACACACACACACAAGAGAGATAATAAATAATTGTCTATATCTGCAACCTGCGTAATAACTTCCAGAGAGACGGAGACGTGATGAAGACAGTGACAGAAAGAGGAAGAGAAGGGGGTGTAGAAATAGAAAAAAAGAAAAAGAGAACAAGAATGAAGTGAGAAGAGCAGAGAGAAAAAAGGAGGGAAGGAATGAAAGAAGAGAAAAAGTTGGTCCTGGTTTGGTGTCGTCAGTGTTAAAGCTTTAAACCGGATGTTTTTACACGATTTAATACAGCGAGTGTGTGTGTGTGTGAGAGAGAGAGATTAAAGTTTTAGAAATCTCAAAAAATAAAAACACAAAATGAGAAACAAAAGAAAAAAAAAGATAAAAACAAAAGAGAAGGGAATGAAAAAGAAGAAAAAACAAGGAGAAAAAACATTAAGAATTCATCAAATAAGGAGGAAACAGATGCCACAACACAAGAGGTGGTAATTAAATAAAATACAACAAAAAGTCAGGATACAAAACACGCACTCACACACACATAGACCCCCCAGCCGGACGGGATGTTTACCAATGTGAAACCACTGTTCGGCCTCGGTGACGTTTGAGTAAACAAAAACAAACAAAAACAAACCGCTACAAATGTGACAAATATCAGACTTTCCTGGGAGACGGGAGGACGCCTGAACGCAGCATCCGGCATTTACAGCGTCCGGCATTTACACTGAAGTCACCTCGGTGACAGGGCACTGAGACCCCCCCCCCCCCGAAGGACAACGAACGCTGCAGCCCGGCCCCACCCATGTTGGTGAGGGGTGAGCAGGAGGTCCTGCCGGAGGAGGAGGAAGAGGAGGAAGAGGAAGAGGAGGTAACAGACAGAGGGCCAATGTCACCAAAACCAGAGGGAGTGTTTAAAGGTGTGGTTCCTCTTATGATAAGACGTCTGACAAGTTGCATTTTGGGGGAAAAACCCTGTGTGATCCCGTAATAATTCGGATCAAACAAAGGTCACGATATCTGAGCCTCTGCTGCTCCTGACTCGACCTTTCTGGCCTTAATCCGTCTCTTGTGAGTCAGCAAACTTTCAGGAAGTGGAAGAACAAGTTCAGACGTTACAACAATCCGGCTTGAGACGGACCAGGCAGCTCCGGTTCATTCCTCAGATCGGACCGGCCACACTGTTTCTTCTGATCGATCGGGTCGGACTTGTTGGAAAGCTGCGGCCGTCGCCGTGGTAACGGCAGAGGCGTAGCTATGCCTTTTTTGCCGTCCAGAATTTCTAAATTCAGCCGGATACAATCTGGATCTTGGCTACCAATCTGAACCAGGCCTTAGTTTAAGCCTTAGGGTCACGGGGGTCACCGGGGGTCACCGGGGGTGACTGGGGGGGACCCCTGGCTCCGGTCTGATCTGGTTTCACGCTCATGTAGCGAACATGCCAGTGGGTAAGAAACAGTCAAGCTGTGTCAAGTTGTAAAGGATGTTAACTGATTATTTTTGGATTTTTGCCTCTGACGGATATTAATCGGCATTTTTTAACAAAGGTTTCTGACACATTTGATCCAAATCCATTTAAATAACATTAAAATATTCATTTCAGAAACCTGAGCCAGCGCATCGCTGCTGGTCCACGCCCAGACTCCCTCTGTCTCCCTTTGTTCTTTTTATTATTCCATCTCCATCTCTCTCTCTTTTTCTTTGTGTTTCAGACTCCTTCTGTCGCTGGCCCCCCTTAATTTCTCTCCCTCTGTCCTCGTCGTTCTGTTCGTCGTTCTGTTCGTGTTTGGCCAGAAGACAGCAGTGTCCCAAGATAACAGGCGACCAAATAAGGGAAGGAAGAAAGAAAACAGAAGGAGAAGAAGAAGAGAGGGCGAGGAAGACAGAGCGAGTGGCGAGTTTCGCTGTAATTGAATCCAGGCAGTGACAGAGCTGGGGACAGATGGACGGACCGAGCGGGTCGGCATCCGTAATCAGAGGAAGGCGTGAGGAGGCGTGGAAACGGGCGGCTGCGGCGTGCGACCAATACCCCCCCCCCGCACGGTCGCGACCTCGGCTCGGAGCTGGTTTTCAGGTGGTTTGGTTTAGTTCACGGCACCGTTCACGAGTTCACGACACTATTTGTTCACTCGACATTTAAGAGTTTGGCTTCTTTAGGTTTTGTAGAGAAAAAAAAGTTTATGTTCCTCAAAACATAGAATTTAATAAAGGTATAATTTTGGTGATAGCAGAAAAACTCAAGTATTGTATCTGCGAGTGTTTAGAAAAACCTCATACGCAGCCGTTGCAGTTTAACTTGACTCAGTTCTACGATCGAGCAGAGCAAAGAGGAAGCAACTGTAGAACTGAACATCAGGATTTTTAAAGGATAAACTCATTTTTCTATAATCTCATGAGAACATCGTCTGGTGAACGGAAAGTTCAATGACTAAAAAGTCTCGGTAATTTTCCTTAAACTGCTTCTCACATTTTCATTTTTATCGAACAAGCAGGAGGAACTAGTGCGTGTGTCTGGGACTATTTTCAGCGGCGGATGAATCCACACTTGGTGCAGCAGCGAGTGTTTGCAGCAGCAGAATAGTGTGTGTGTGTATTGTGTGCTTGAAACTGTCCAGCCTCTGTAGAGCTGTGACCTTTGACCCCGGTCCTGCCTCCTCACGGAGCGGTCAATCATCCTGTCCTTCAGGTCTCACTCAATCGTTCTATTGTCTGTAATTTAAATCTGTCTTTCTATCTTTCTTTCTTTCCTTGTCTTTCTTTCCTTCTTTTTTCTGTCCTTCACCATCATTCTTACTCAAAGCCTCAGTCCTACCTCGTTTCCTCCTCTTATTTCCTCTTTTTCATCCTCTTCACTTGAAACTGAACTCATTTCCTTTCTTTCCCTTTGTCTCCTTTTTTCTTTCCTTTTTCTTCCTTCCTTCTCTTCTTCTATCCTACATCTTTTGTTTACTTGAATCTTCAGTTCCTTTCCTCTTCTTATTTCCTCTTTCATCCTCTTCACATGAAACTCAGCTTTCTTTTTCCCTCTCTTCATCATTTTCACTTGAAAGCCCAACGTTTACTTTCTTCCTTTTTCAGTTTTTCTCTCTTTCTTCCTTCCCTCCTCCTCTACTGTTTATTCTCTCATTCTTTCCCTCCCCCTTTTCTCTAGTGTCATTTCCACACCTGAACACACAATCTACATCTTACAGCACCGGACACACACACACACAGACACACACACACAGGCGCGTGTGCACACCACTCGCTGCCTCTCCACAAATTAAAAGTTGATTCTTGGACCTTGAGAAGTTCCCACGTTATCGCTGCTGCTCCAGACAGATAGCGGAGGGGAGCGCTTTATTTGTCGTCCGGAGCCGCCCTGTCCTCTGCCGTCGTTATCTGAACAGCGACGGCTCCCATTGTAAACAGCCCCATCCTCGTCAGGATGCCTAATTAGAAAACTCCAGTAATAATAGCCCTCGATTGGCCATTGTGTACTCCGACGATTCCATTTAGAGCGGCGGCGGTGGCGGCAACGAGCGGGCAGCGGTTTTAATAAAACTTAACCAAACGGAGTAATAATCCTCCGCGTCCGAAAAGTTCTTTTTATGCCTCAAGTGGTTTTATTGCTTTTCTTTAAAAAAAAGAAACACACTCATGACACTGATTTAATTAATTCGAGAGCTTTTTACTAAATCCATTGTGACTAATTCTCCCAGTGAACGCAGAGTTTAGAGGATCTGCTGTGTTGAAATTATTGAGCAAGTCTGAGAAAAAGAAAAAGAAAAGGGCGGAGCCGCTCTGCGTTCCTGCTCTGTCTCTTACTATGGCAACGCACCTGACGCTGTTTATTTTGAGGGGTAAGAGGTCAGGCAGTGACCCCTGCGGGGTCGGAGGAACGTCCGGGAGCTGCCGTTGCCCTCCGATACTCAAGAGGGCGCTGTGGACTGTAGGGGACAAAAACGGGAACAGCCGGATGTGACGGTTCTGTGCGTGGAACCTTTGCTGTAACCTGCGTGCACCTCCCAAAAACATGTACGTCACAGCGACACAGACAACAAGAGCTGTGATTGGTTCGTCAGAGCGTAGATTCAGGAAAAACTAAAACTGTTGTTTAACATCCGTCAGCTCCGACTCCATCAAGATCCGTTTGGTCTCAGACGCCAGCAAATTGGTCGAAAACGGGGGCGAAGAAACTAAGCATGTGGCATGTAAATGTCGCCGCCAACTAGTGGTCTGGTGGCGTAACTGCAGAGTGACGCCAATGTAGAAGTAGAAATGCTCACGACGGCGTAGGTTCGACGCAGAAGCATCAATTGACATTTTTTGCCCTTTTTTTGTGCGTCCACATTAAAAGCAAGAGCAAAAGTCCTTCCTCTGTCCGTCCGGTCGTCTCCATCATCAGAACCAGCTGGAGTCAAACTGTCTTCGCTACAGCTTCACGGGACGAGGACGACAATTTTCGATGAGCCTCCACGAGGGTCAAACAGGAAGAAGTTTACTGATTTCATTTTCTCTTGCCTGCCTGGTTACTGGGAGCATTAAACAGTCAGAGATACTGTTGAACATGTTTACGCAATATCAACATATGATGACTGACGATCCAAACGATCAGTCAAGGTGCCTGCATACAGATTTCGCCGGCTCTGAGCACAGGCCACCGTCACGTAGTCGAGGGGGTTTGTGGGCAAAAATGTCCTGCGGAGCCAGGAACTGTACTTAAACTCTGCAAAAGACCAAACTTCCCAGATATTTAGGGAATGCTTGGGAAGAGTCGGGGGGGGGGTCAATTCGCTTCATCAGCGATTCGTGAAGGTTTTTAGAAGTGACTGAGAATTTTTCATCCCGTTGCTGGGTATTTAGCTAATCTCCACACAGTTAAACTAAGCTTAAAGCTGAGATGTTTAGCTCGTGTCAAGGTCTTCAGCTTCTAGCGACAGCGGCCTGGTACCGGTCCGTTTAAAAGTCTGTTTACTCGGGTCAGGTTTTTGTTTTTTTTAACAACCGAGGCGACGGATTGAAAGGTGAAGAAAGACTGGAGCATGTACTACAAGAGACTCTTGGTGAGTGTGTGTGTGTGTGTCTGACCTTTGCCTCCTGGTGTGGAGAGCAAGTGACATTTTAAAATGCAAATACAAACACACTTCGCCGCCAACGCACATACACACACGTGCACGCACACACACACTGGGCAAATTTGTCCTTGGGCGGCAGCCGCCGCCGATGGCCGCTCTAAATGACATTAAACGTAGGTGACTGTAAACTTGGGTAATTATGATAAATGTGAGCAATTATGACGAATTATTCCCCCTCCATTGTGCTAATAGCGTAATTAGCAACAATAATCAAAGACTTATGATGTTGAAATAAGGCAACGCCGCGGACAATTAGACCGCAAGGAGCTAATAATGGAGAACTTATGGTATTTTCCTGGAGGGCAGAATTGCTGTTGCTTCCAGAAGGACTTTGGATTTTTTGGGGGTGTTTTTTCCAGCCAATTCTGCACCTCTGATGAGGGAAAATTGAAATAAATACCCAATTAAGTGCAGGATTTTCCTGTGTGTGATGGCGTGAATGTGAATGAAAATCAGGCGCAGGCAGTTTGTTCAAAGCCGAAGCGCCGTGGGCGCCGTGGGCGCCGTGCGGCGCATAAGGTCGACCGTCACTATGGAAGTTTGACTTGAGGTAAACGTGGACAGGAAAGGTCGAGATCGTCTTCGTAACTTCGGTGCTTTTGAGGGTGGAATTTTTTATTTTTTTTTTTTTTCAGCACAAGGTGCAGTTGCGAATCACAATGTATATATATGGTCTTTACTCAGTGGTGTTGTGAACGAGAGCATTCGGGAAACAAAACCCTAACTGCACCGGAGCATGCACCGAGGATGTAAGGACTCCGATGCTGCTTTGTTTGTCTGTCAAAGGTGTCATCATGGTGTGGTCGTGCAGGTTTGTGGTTGGGTGGTTTTCGGTGGATTCAAAAATCCCCTTTGACGTCAGAGAATTTTTTTGATTCAGTTGCTGAATAAATCAACAAACATCCAAATGCAAAAAAAAGGGACCAAGGACCAAATTCGTTTACGATGATGATTTGAGAACTTACGGGAAAAGCAATTTATTGATGAGCCGTGTTCAAAACAAACAAACACAGATTATTGAGTGTTGAGTTTGGAGTTTGCCCTTTGCGGTTTGAGTTTTTCGATTCGGTCATGAGAGGACGTCAAGTTTCAGTGAATTTTAAGTTGGTTTCATGACGTTTAATAAGTTTAACTCGACTCTTTGCCTTTACTGTGTGTGAGTGAAAATAAAACTCCTCCCTGTTCCCGTTTTCACTTTTTTCTGACGACTTTTGTTTGTAACGTTATCTCGGCCTGTGTTGAATAAAGGTATGATTGAAGGCTCTGTTGCGACGACAGCTCACTTGATAAGACATGGACAGAGTCGTGCCACCGCCTTGATCTCAGTGTTATTAGGGCTAAAAAAAAAGGACAAAGGTTTCTTTGGTCGTAGTTAATATCAGACTGAGAAACTGAAGGGAAAAAACCCAAAATAACACAATTCTGAATGAAGGTGCACTTCTGGTTTGTAAGAAGAAAAGAACAGAAAAACAAGGATTTAACTATACGCTTGTGTGAGCATTTGACATGTACTTGTTGTCGAAATACTGTAATTACAGATACAATGATTTGTGGTTAATGGCCAAAATCTTATAAAATCTCAGGTACGACGCTTTTAAATATGTCTGCAACCGTATTGGCAAAAAAACAAAAAAATTACTTGTCAAAAACTGTATCTGACGAGAGTTTTAATCCTAATTGGAGCAACTATGTATGTATGAGAGACCATCTTCGGTCGCCTCCAGTAAAAAGTCACCTCCAGTGAGGAGGTCAAAGGTCAGAGTCCACAGCCAGCGGACATCAGCAATGTTCCCGTGACCCGACGGCTGACGGTGTGCAATGAAGATGCTGGAGTGAGGGAAGATGAGAGCAGCGGCGGGGGGGGCTCCTCTCAGTCGGCGTCTGAATTAAACTTATGGGTAACGGCTTTCAACTGCCTCTCGAGCCCCAGTTTGACTGATATTAGTCAAATTGCGTCATGTGCTTTTAAGGATGAGTCTCTTTGACTGCAATGGAGCGCCGGGCTTCAAAGGAAGATCTCTCTCCTCCAAGGTCATCTCATATTTTAACTCCAATTTCAATACTTTATGAGCCCTGCTGTAATTAAAACGATGGGGTCAGCTGTTTGATACATCGCGGTGGAGCAGCCGGCCGAACTTCCCACGGGAATGAAGCAACCTCGCGCTGGTTTCAGCCCGAGTGAGCGGGGTTCGTTGAGCAGGACAAAAAGTTGGGGCTGGCTGAAAACCCGTCGGCCGAGGACGTCCGTCGGCCGAGGACGTCCGTCGGCCGAGGACGTCCGTCGGCCGAGGACGTCCGTCGGCCGAGGACGTCCGTTATCAAGAGTTTTTAGACTTGTTACTTCTCGTATCTCCTTTTCAAAATCCAAAAAGCACAAGAGCCAAACTAAAAGGACTAAGCAGTGTGTTTGTCTGCTGTAACGCAAGATGGTAACGTTAGCGTGGCCTGGCTAACGGGCCACCTGCTGTACAAACCAAGCCTCTCTTCCGAGGACCAAAGTTAAGGACATCATTAGCTACCGCCGGACACACAAAAAGAACAAAAAGAAGGGGGAAACTTTCCATTATTCAACTCAGGACAAATTCACACATCGTTCCAAGATGCAATAACAGAAACTAGAGTAGTTTAACCAACACTAGAAGCTGGATTCCATGTCCTGACTAAGAAAAACAAAAAAATTATAACATAGCCATGTTGCAAATTTTACCACAGAATTAGTTGCCTAAACTTAGATGCATCATGGGATATTGCAGGAATCATCGAGTAAAAACTTTCAGTACTAAATGTTATTGCAGATTCTGCAGAATCATCTGACACCAGTGTCTTTTTTTTGGCAAATAGCTTGGTTCTTCCTATGCAGACTGTCTCACTTCAGGCTGTCAGAAATGATACAGTCCAGTCCAGCAGAGACTTCTTTCCTTTCCCTTCCCTCCAGATAAAGCTAACAGATAGAAAAACGCCACCAGCCAGCCATGATGCCCCCCCCCACCACCACCCTCAAAAACTGATAGCCTATGGAGGGCCGCAGCGGCGCCCAGACTGTGAAACTTTGAAGAGAAAACAAAGTCGGCGGCGATCGATCGGGGGCCGTGAAAGAAGGAGCCAGGTGATGAACGAAGGAATGCTGGCGAGGTAGGACGAAAGAAACAAAGATGCATCGAGGAGGAGGATGAGGAGATACAGGGAGAGCTCAGCTGGACACGTTAGCAAGCACGGCATCCGCCAGGTATCGACTGGAATGGAAACTAATGACGGGAGCATCTGTGGAAATTCATTACTCACCGTCTGGAGAGGAGGATTCAATGAATGTAATATTGAAGATAAAAATATAAACTAATGAAAAAAAAATTCTTCCAGGAAAAAAAGGGATATGTCATCTGGGGTTTCTGTTTTCAGCCCTGGGAAATACAACCATGGCAAATCCCGACACTTCAATTCTCATCAACCCACGACGATGAGACAGCTCCATAAAACCAAGTGAAAAATTAAGGGTCAAAACTGACTAACGAACTGAGGAACTTATGTCCACTCGTAGAGAAGACGTAAGCAAACTGGCGGCTGACTTCAACCACAAATCGGTAGCTGCTGAAAATCAGAAAATAGGCTCTCGAGGGACAATCCAAGATGCAGAGCTTAAGATTGGTAGATTTTCAAACAAGATAAACATTATCACAGAAACATGTTGTGATGAAGCTGCTGACGGAGATGCTACGGGGCTCGAGGAAAAGGGAAAAGGGTAAGTCGTCAGACTGGCATTTTGCATATTGTAAAAAAAACCTAGCTCCCTCATTTATTTTTAATGAGGCCACTGTTTTTCAGGGGTCTGTTGCAGAAATCTTTAGCAGAGAACCAAAAAGTAGATAAAGCCCCAAAAATCATCAGGCATCTGGTGGTTTGCCTGGTCCTACTTTAGCTGCAACGCAGTGCGACATCATCCACCAAAGGCCTGTGTTGGTCAATCGAACACGGGAGGCCACACCCGGCAGACTGCTTCCTGACGTGACCGCCATAACTGTACTGTTTACCTGACGACCCTTATGGTCAGAGATGAAGGGACTGTCAGTGAGAACTTTCTGGGGCGGTAAAATCCTTCCTCGGTTTTATAAACCGCCGTGAAGTGTTTTAACGTCTCATTAACCTTCGGACTCGTCGATCTATGACTCACCGGGCATCTGCGATTATATTTCATTGTCTTGGCATCACCTGAGGTAACTTGCCCCCACCAGTGCAGCCCCCTTTTTCATTTAATTAACCAGAAAACTTTTTTACTGCTACCCCCCAATAAAATCAACAGGAAACCCTGTGCACTGTGGCAACAGGGGTTCTCCAGTATCTCATTGCATTAAAAGGTACTGTGTTGACCAGGGGAACTTGGCGTCCATCTAAGAGTTTAAAAGCTCACTGCCTGCACTTCTCCGGCAAGATGATTCCTTAACCATCACATGACTGAGGGTTCCGGATTAGGGAAAAGGTTCTCCTGGAGAACATCGATTCCTCCTGGGTAGCCTGGTTCCTGATCAGGTTCTTGACAAGTGCCGCCAGGGAAAAAAACGGAGTGGAATCGCCAGAAGAGAAACACATCATTAATTAGCAAGATGTGTCTTTGTTTTTTAGATCCGACCCCTCAAAGTCCAACTAAACCCGATACAGACACAGGGGGGCTCGGAGAAGTCAGAATAGGTTGGTGTTTGTCACCGATCGTTGGAGTTTTTGTTGAGTTCAGGTGGAGTTCTGCGGATAACGGATGTGCCGCGTGCACGGCCGGGCTTCCGGACCCGGCTGTGACCGCAGGTTAACGGTAGCTGGGTTGCTACAGTTCCTGTAAACGGGCCGGCCATCTGAAGGAGAGATTGACCGGCCTATCGCCCCGGGGCGCCTGACATATGCCCCGCCTCCTTCCTCAGAAACACTCATACGAGGCCTGCCCCTGCCCTTGCCCCTGCCCCTGCCCCTGCCCCTCCTCATCCTCTCTTTTCTTTTTGTATTCTTCCTCTCTATCTACAGACAAATTAACATTAAAGAACACATGCATGAATCCTACCCCCCCCTTCCTCTCTCTCTGGTCACATTATCATTGGGGATCGCTTCTTAACATTCATACTTGTCCGCCTGAAACCTCTCCCTCCCCTCTCCCTCCCCTCTCTCCCCTCTCCCTCCATTTTTCTTTGGAGAAATTAACATTGCTAAGCACTCGTGCACATTCAAACACGTCCCTACATCCCTCGCCTCTCTTCCTCTTCTCTTTCTTTTCCCTCGCTCTCTCTCTTTCCAGGCAAATTAACATGGGAGAACAAACACCATTGTCCTCATCCCCCTCATCTCTTCGCTCTCTCTCTCTTTCTTTCTCTCTCTCTCTGGTCAAATTAACTTTGGGAATAACTGAGACATTAATACGACCCCCCCTGCCCCCAATCCCTCTTTTTTTCTCCCCTTCAACGTCTTCATATCATTCTATCTTTAGGGCAAATTAGCATTGGGAAACACCCATCTGTGTTTTAGATCTTCTTGTTCTTTCTCTCCAGACAAATTGACACTGACAACCACATATATGTCCTCTTATCCTTTCGTTTCTCTCCCTCTCTCGCTCTCTCTCTCTTTGCCGTTTGGTGCACGGGGAGGCTCGGTTAGAGGTTTGCAGAAAGTCAAAGAAAAAAAAAGAACAAAAACCTCAAATGTGGAACTCCAATTAATTTAACCCCCCCCCCCCCACACACACACACACACACACACACACACACACACCCATCACCAGCACCAATCAGCCAAGAATAAATCCGCGGCAGATCTAATTACCGCACTGTCTCCAAAGACTCTGGCGGCCGCAAAGCCAATCTTCCCCTCCTTGTTTGAACAGGCTGATGAACTAAGGGACTCGATGGATATCAAGTCATTTTGTTTAATTTATAAATGGATTTTCCCCTAATACTTAAATTATCAACAGCATGAGAGAGAGAGAGGGAGAGAGAGAGAGAAAGAGAGAGAACAGCACAATGAAAAGCATTTGGAAGGTAAAAAGTCTTGAAAACGTGGCATAGGAGAGGATGGAGATGGAGGTGGAGGTGGAGGTGGAGGTGGAGGCAACGCAAAGAATCCCAGCGGCGGATGTGTCCTCTCCCGGTTTACAGCAGCGACGGCTTCTCAGTGCGGCACACTGATTATATTCACACCTACAGCAGACGATGCTGGGGGGGGGGGGTCAAGGTCAGAGGGCAGAAGGAGGCCAGAGGGGCAGATGAGATGCACTAGGTGATGTTTTTGTCAATGGTTTGATGAGAAAAGATAGATACTGTGTTCAACACTTCAACAATAATCCACTGACCAACAAGTCTCATTTGTTTAATTTGTAGAAAAATAGAAGTATACGACTTTTAGTCTTTAAACTACAGTCGCCATAAAAGGTAGAGGAACTCGTTGTCTTAATTTTGATCTTCATTTAAGGTGTAATTATGAACAATCTATTTTAGCTAATAACACACAGATCAGTGTGTTGCTCTTATCTATATTGACATTCACAGTGAAGGTCGGAGGGTAACTGGAGTCAGGATTTATCAGGATAATGGAACCAAGACTGGAGGTTCTGGGTCAGAGCTACTGTGACAGTTCGCCTTTATCGAGTTTTAATCAGGTTAACTTACGGGATGACGTCAGGGAGGCTGTTCACCAACCGAGGATCAGGAGAACCTGGGTGGCGCAGCAGGACTAGACCCTCAACACTGGAGTAAATCTACCACACAAGGACTTCAAACAAAGGAAACCCATCTTCTGGAGTGGGCCAGTCAGAACCCAGACCTCAACCATGGAATGAACTACTGGGAGCTCAGGTTTGAGCTCTGCTTTGTTTGCTGTTGTTGCCACTGGCACCGAATGTTTACTGGGTGTATTCAATAAAGACACAAAATTTTATCATTGTTTTTCAGTATTTAGCTTAAGTATTTGCTTAAGTAAAACAAACTATAACATTAGGCCTCAGGTCTTCACAGTTCACAGTCAGTTTTTTGGGATCCCTCTATTACTCATACACAATTTTTCCAACTTTTTCCATCTATTTTTAAGTACTTACACTTGAGTTATCTGTGGTCTTACATGTCTTTTCCGCTATTTTCAATAATTCTGTTTCAAATGCCACTTCAACGTCATTCGGTGCTTAACCTCAGGTACGACTTTATTTCCTTTGACACCACGTTGTTTCCCTTCAGATATTTCTGCTTTATTCAGGACGATCGAACTCCAGCTGCGTCAGTTGTCGGGAATGTTGGGCCAGTTCGGTTTTGACCTTGGGTCGAAGTCGGTCATGAAAATTTGAGTTGTCTTCAAGGCACCTGCTGCTATTTTACTCGTTTTTATTGTTTTCAGCTTTTACCAGATCGAACCGGAGATGTGAAAGTTGCTGCTGTCGATTCTCGAGTCACGAAGCCTTCGAGTTTGAGTCGAGTTCCCGGGGAAAAGCTTGACAGGTCTCAAGTCCTCACAACCTATCGTCCTTTTTAAGCCACATATCCTTCTCTCCCTCCTTTTCCCACTCCATCCTCCCTTGGGTCACTTCCCTGATGACGACAGAAGGACCTTCCAGGCCTCGTCTCCGGCCGAACTTCCCTATGGGACAGACACAATTTTCCCGCCCGCCTCTCCCGCCCTCTCTTTTCCTACCTGGTTCGGGCGTCTCCGAGTGCGACGACGACGACGCCGAGGAGGCGCCGTCTTCGTTGGCGGTTCCCTGGGACAGAGACATCCCCCTGCCCGGCGGGAGCTTCATGCCGAGCTGCTCCGCCATCTCCACATGGTCGCCGGGGTGGATGTAGTCGAACACGCTGCTCCCGGTCAGCTCAACCTGCAGGGAAACACAGATCAGAAGGTTGTAAACTTCCCCTAATCCCCCAGCGGTGTTGATCCAACCCTACCGGAGGGTGGGTTCCCCCACCTCCTCCACCTCCTGTTCATCCCTTCCTTCCTTTTCTCCTTCTTCAACTTTTACTCTCCCTTTTACTGCTTATTCTTTTACTCTCCATCTTTTTAGTCCACTTCTTTCCTCATCCTCATCCTATACAACTTGCTCCTTGTCTTCTTTTTAACTATTACTTATTCCCTTTCACACCCATGCTCTCCTGCTCCCCTCCTCCTCACCTGCTATATTTCCTCGCCCAATCTCTCCCTCCTCCCTCCTTCCTCCTATGACCTCCCCTGCTCTCCTTTCTCACCTCTATCCTCCTCCCACTTCCCAAACCTCTTCTAAATCTGCTTGGATGTCGTTGTCATCCATCTCTTCTTGTCTACCATTTTCCCTCTTCCTCCCTCTGCCTCCTCTTTCTCTTTTTCCTCCTCTGCCTCCCTCTTCATCTTCTGTTGCATCCTCCTTTTCCTCCTCCATGTATATTTTTTTCTCCTTTACCTCTAACTCCTCGTCTTTCTTTTCACCCCCCCCCATTTCTTTGACCCCTGCTTCCTCACAGTTTCTTTTTTAGACCCTCTTCCATACCTCCTTCCTCCCTCCTTCCTCCTCCTCTTGCTCCTCTAATCCATCCTTTCATCAGCCTCGCCCCCTCATGCATCTCTCTCCACCTGGTCTTCCCGGTGGTTCTGTTCCTCTTACTCCTTATCCCCTTCCCCTCATCCTTTCTTTCCAGCCCCCCCTCCTCCTCCTCTTCCTCCTCTAATCCCTCCCTCAGCAGCCGTGGAGAATCGGCAGCGGTTTCTCTTTTCTCATGGAAATGGGATAAATAAGCTTCCTCTTATTAAATAAATACAGAGTCCCTTCACCTTAAAGACTCTCATTAGCAGCGATAGAAACGGATTTGTCTCTGTTAATTGGGGATGAGATGAGGGAGCGGCGCCAAACCCAGAGTTATGCTACACACACTCAACACGCATACACACACATACACACTTCACACACACGTACACACTCCACACACACATACACACTCCACACATACATACATACACACACACAAACCGGACACACACACCAAATCACACTTGAAAAAACACACGCACCCAAAACAAACAGATCCATGTCAAGGATATAAATACACACCGGCACTTTTACTTTCTGAGTAACAAACACACGCACACAAACACAATTAAGTGCATGGTTTTCAACGGCACCATCGTTAAATTGGATATCATCACTTGATGTGTTTGTTTTCAATTGTAGCGTAACAAAAAAATTGTGCACATTCATTTCCACAAGCTAATCTGGTAATGTGTGTGTGTGTGTGTGTGTGTGTGTGTGTGTGTGTTCAGGTTTTTTGGGGTCCACTGGGACAAAGGGGATTACATGGGTGTAATCTCTTTAATAAGAAATCCCTTTAAGGCAATTTAGTCCCCTCATAAAGTCTCATCTGGAGCAGAAAGTGATGATTAAGAAATGAGACTGATCACTGAATAACACACACACACACTTACAGACACACACGTGTGCAGACCCCGGTGCACCATGGGAGTTAGTGTTCATGTTTACACGTTACAGTGCTAATTGGATCTACATTGTTCCTCCTTTACACACACTCAACACGCATACACACACATACACACTTCACACACACGTACACACTCCACACACACATACACACTCCACACATACATACATACACACACACAAACCGGACACACACACCAAATCACACTTGAAAAAACACACGCACCCAAAACAAACAGATCCATGTCAAGGATATAAATACACACTGGCACTTTTACTTTCTGAGTAACAAACACACGCACACAAACACAATTAAGTGCATGGTTTTCAACGGCACCATCGTTAAATTGGATATCATCACTTGATGTGTTTGTTTTCAATTGTAGCGTAACAAAAAAATTGTGCACATTCATTTCCACAAGCTAATCTGGTAATGTGTGTGTGTGTGTGTGTGTTCAGGTTTTTTGGGGTCCACTGGGACAAAGGGGATTACATGGGTGTAATCTCTTTAATAAGAAATCCCTTTAAGGCAATTTAGTCCCCTCATAAAGTCTCATCTGGAGCAGAAAGTGATGATTAAGAAATGAGACTGATCACTGAATAACACACACACACACTTACAGACACACACGTGTGCAGACCCCGGTGCACCATGGGAGTTAGTGTTCATGTTTACACGTTACAGTGCTAATTGGATCTACATTGTTCCTCCTTGCAATAACACGCCGACTTTTTAATCAATTAAAAACTTCGGCGGAACTGTTTTACATAAAGTTGCTCGTGGAGCTAATTACACAGAGGGAACAATGGTGGGGGGGGGGTGACATTCGGATAGCTACCGCAACAATGCACCAAAAGTATTATCACACAACGGACTGGGAGACGCCACCTTGCTTTAGACCGAGCACGCCCCCTCAGACGGGGTCAACGGCACACCTCCACCCGTTAGCATGAGCGGAACATGCGCTAACAGGTGGAGCCCATCTGATTTCAGGAGGGAGGCGTCTTTGCAAAACGTCCACTGAAGATTGGGGCTCTGCGGATCACCTGATTTGACGTCAAGGCCCCTGCTGAGGCCCCCGCCGAGGCCCCTGCCGAGGCCCCCGTTGAGGCCCAGCTGAGGCCCCTGCCGAGGCCCCCGTTGAGGCCCCACCGCGGCCCCCGTTGAGGCCCCGCCGAGGCCCCCGTCGAGCCCGCTTCCCGTCTTTTGGCTTAACTTGCCTCTGCGGCTGATTGGGCGGAAAGCTCAACAATACATCACATTAATTAGTCGCTGATATGAGGGAACACGAACCAACATCTGTCGCCACGTTTCCGCACCAGCGCCTTCATGGCAAAGTGCAATATGTTTACTTGGCTCAGTTTTTTTTTTTTTTTTCATTTCCCACCAAAATATGTCGAAGATGTACAGCAACCTGTTTTGTTTTGTTTTTTTAATCAGCCAGAAACTTTGGCAAACGCCACCACTATACATCATGTTATCCTTCCAGCCTTTTACACAGAGGTTGGCCAAGTGATTTAATACCATTATAATGTCTCTTTTTTTTCTTTCCGTCTCTTTCCCCAGAGTCTTTTGTCATCAGACGGCGGACAGAGGAAGACGAAGTTCAGGACGCAGTCAGAGAGGACGACCAGCCCTGACCGAAACTAGGACACGTTGCAAGGACAAGAACTACACGAGTTCCACAGGTTTCACAACCTTACATGTTCACCTCTATGGGACAGTTAAGAGGGAGAAAGGACAAACAGCCTCGTGGTCCGAAAAGTACGAGACGAAAAACACATTTAACGTTTATGATCAGTTTAAACTTCTGCGTCGAACCTACGCTCCCATGAGCATTTTATTACTTCTTGTTGGCGTCACTCTGCAGTTACGCCGCCAGACCGCTAGTTGGCGGCACCGTTCATACGCCACCGTGTGTGACTGAAACCGAACGGAGCTGATAGATGTCGTCCGGCAGTTTTAGTTTTTCCTGAATTAACTTCAATGCGGGAACGAAAGAAGACGTCGGAGGAGACGGTCTGTACGACGGCAGCAAAGTAGGAGGGGCTGAAAATGCGACGCTGCCGAGCCGACCAATCACAGGCCTTGTGGTCCAGTTGAAGCGACGTGTAGTTACTTTTTTTGGGGGGGGGGGGTCAGGCTGCGGCAAAGGTTTGACTTAGAGGCATAATTTGACCTTTAGGTTGATTAGGAGATGAATAAGAGAGATGGCAAAAAAAGAAAAAAAAAAACAGTAATCTATTACTTTCAGTCAACGTTGGTCAGTGAGTGGTTGGGGAGAGTTCAGCCAGAACCCTGCTGGTTGGTATCGGGCAGCTACGGTTGATTTACATCCACCCAGGTGATGAATGTCTTTCTTTCAGAGTGTCGTTCTCCCTCTTATCCCTTCATCGGGTTCTAGATACCGAGGCATTATTGCATCGGGTTCAGGCGGACCTTGTGTTAAAGGGGAACCTGCTGCCATTTTACTCATGGAGATTGTTCCTACTTTGTTTTACACTGAAGCGTTGAATACAGCCACAGATTCGTAGTGAAATTTCACGTTAGCCATCCAATCGTCCCGGTGATGTGGATGTTTCTTATTCAATCTGTGTTGATGCACTTTTGGATTCTCAGCGTTTCATTGTCTAATTCTATGTTTGCATGACTCGTGCTTTGCCCTTTAACATCCTGGGACCTCGTTGGAAACTAGTGTTTTTGTGCGTTAATGATATAATCAGTGTTTTCTTAGCTGATAGGGTTTATTGAAAGATACTCCTGTGGAGTTGCATCTTGGGAAATGTAGGCTGCAGTGTTTTTGGAGCTTGGTTTATGTCAGGGACTAAAAGTCAATTCTTTTTTAAATCTATATCTTGAATAACCTTCAGTTTTAAGAGCCTTAACCACTGAAGTTTACCATTTTTACAACGTGGATACTTTAATTTTTAACAACACATCCTAAGCTATGAGTTATAAGGGACCAGGCTGCAAGTTCTTTGATACACACTCTAATGTCCCAGTGTCTCTGACTGATGCGTTCATTGCGTCTGGTTGAGGTGGAGCTTTATTTTTTAAAGGGAGAAGCGCCAGTGATCAAAGTGTGTGTCCTTTATGTACCGACCGAAATGCCCGGTGAAGACAACGCCCTGAGGACAAAGCGTCAGCACGGCGCCGCTGGCCGAGCGATGCGGCGACATCCTGACGACCCCTGTGCAAAAAAGGAAAAGAAAAGATAAGTAAAACTCAAGTGAATGAGAAATACGATGACGATGACCAGAGCATCAGCGTGTGTGTGTGTGTGTGTTCATCTTTCCATCCGTCCTTCCTCTCTCATCAGTCTCCTCTCCATATTTCAGGATGGGCCTGTGTGTGTGTGTGTGGTCATGTGCATGAGGCTGCTGTCAGCGGAAGTCACTGCAGTGTTACATCACTACTAGTGTTTTTAACCTTTATTTAAAAACAGGACTATCGACAGACAACAAAGTGACTGATGCAAAGTAACAGATCAGCTAAAATGAACCACAGCTGCTGCTGCTGCTGCTGCTGCTGCTGCTGCTGCTGCGGCAACCGTCCACATAATATGATGCATGATGCCAAAGGGCTGTATGTAATAAAAGGACCAAACCACCTTAAGTCTTAAGGGGAAAAGTGGGTTTTAAGGGGAAATTATCAGTTATACTTACAAGCTGCCCTCTTCGACCTTTTTACCTGGTTCTGACCACAGATAGAGAAAGGAGTGAAATATCAGCATCAGTTCTCTCCCCGTTCTCAGCGGAACATTAGTGGAAGAACACCAGAACCACGAGGCGTCATCCTACAGGCGTCCGGACCCGGGACGAAAAAAATCCCGACCTGTTCGGATCAATTACACCAGTGGGTCTAAACCCTTCATCTCTGTCCTTCTGACTGACGCATCATTGAGTAGAAGCTCAAAATTTTTCCAAGCAAGAACAGAAACATCTTGAAAAATTTGAAAAATTCAACAATAAAAGACATTAAAAGTGATGCACTGAATTCCATTTATCACGTTCTCACTCTCTGGATCACACTTTAATTAATGTGGAAACATTTTAGAGTCTCACACACACACACACACACACACACCTCAAAACAGTAAAAAACCTCTGTGTGACTTTGCAAAGTACTAATCAAATAAATTGATGTTGGCTCGCAGGGTTCAGAATTAATTACAGCATTAAACATTAGCTAAGTGGGGTAATATTCCAAGTTTGATAGTGCATAATTACTCCACTGTTAATAATTCATGGGGGCGCCAGCCTCCATCAGAGCGGCGAGGAGAAATGACGGACACGAGGTCCAACGTCGGCCAAAACTCCGTGGACAGAAACTTTTGTTTCCTCCCCAGACGACAGGCAAAGGAAAACATCGAGATGCTCCATAAAATCTTCGCTTCCTTCCCTCCAAAGCTGATTTTTTAAAAATTAACTAAGCTGCAACAATCTCACGCAACCGCTTAAAATACAAAACATAACGACAGGGATCAAATTATGGGGAACATCTGGAAATTTACCTCTTGTCACGATATTTTTCCCAAAGTCAGGATTTGACTGAATCTGAATATGAAAATTAAATGTTTCTGTGTCTCTACTTTCTCCAAAAAAAAGATTTAAAAAAGCCTGAAACTGAGCGAATCCATTTAAAATAAATAAATTTATTGATTCTAGTCTGAAAAAAATGGGCAGGAAAACGGAGCATGAGAAGATGTGAAAAGTAAAGATGAAGATTTAGAACAGAAATTTACTTTATGCAGAGTTAAATTATAAGAACAAGTACCATGAAAAAGAAAGTTATAATAAAGTACAAAAGACAAACATAATGTAGTAAATGTTATATCAAATGAGCTGGGAGAGAAAACTGCAATTTTCCTAGAATTTTTCCAGCCTATTTTCCTTTGTTTTCCTTTGTTTTCCCTCAGGATGTAGCAGACGCTTCATGCTGTGGTACCTTCAGGTGCCGTGGGAACCTTTAATTCCGGTGTCAGAATGTATGAATGAATGATGGATGAACAACATTTATCAGTTCGTCTTTGGAAATTAAATTGACGTGAGATTAGAAAAATCAGAGCTGTGAGATTCCAGGTGACAGTTGATCGTTTTCACTGTTTATTCCTAGTTAATGACTTTAAACGACTGATCTGCTGCATTTTTGTGTTTTTCACCATTTTTCTGAAATCTTGCTGCTATAAATTTAAGATACTATTTAATGTGTCTGTGACCTCGCACATCATATGTACAATCTGTGCATGTGTGTGTGTGTGTGTGTGCATGTGTGTGTGTGTGTGTGTGTGTGTGCATGTGTGTGTGTGTGAGTGTGTGTGTGTGTGTTTGTGGGGATAGAGCCAGTCTCCAGTTGACAGCACTAGTGTGTTATCAGCTGGATGAACGAGGACGAATCTCTATTGTCAGCAGAGAAGCATGAACACACACACACACACACACTCACACACACAAACACACACACGCACACACACATTCACACACACACACACAGAGTGCCCATATCCAAGACACTTTCCTTGTCAACAGCTCAGAGGATGACAAATGAACGGTCCATTATGAACTGTTTGCCACAGTGTGTGAGTCTGAGTTGTGTGTATGTGTGTGTGCGTGTGTGTGTGTGAGAGAGTGTGTGCGACAGCCGGGCTCTGATAAATGGTGATTTATTAGGCAAAACAAAACACAGAACACTGAACGCAATCACATCATCTGGATGAGAGAGAGAGAGAGAGAGAGAGACAGAGAGAATGGGAGGGGGGGGTGGGGGGTGGGGGGTATGAAGGGAGCTCAGCAGTGAAACGAGGCACAAAGGAAGGATGAAGAGTTTCCATTGTATAAACTGAACTAATATATAATATATCCAGATTGTGACCTCGCGCTCTCTGCGCCCGGTGTGTCTGCATCCTGGATTGGTGAGGTAGTTTTTTCCTGTTTTATTGGTGCTCGGCCCATTGGACGGACGTGGTGGTGGAACCTGTATTAGCTGCACGGATTGTGACCTCGCGCTCTCTCGTCGAATGTGTCTGCATCCTGATTGGTCGACAGGTAGTTTCCTGTTTACTGATTGGTGCTGTCGGCCCATTGGACGTGTGTGACGTTAACCTGTACATTAGCTGCACGGAGGAATGAGCGGCGCCAGTGAGCGTTTACGTGGAGACTAAGACTTACACTTTGACTTTGCGGGGGGGGGGGGCACCGGGGGGGCAGCATCTCTCGTCAGAGGTGCGTGTGTGTGTATGTGTGTGTTTGTGTGTGTGTGTGTGTGTGTGTGTGTGTGTGTGTGTGTGTGTGTGTGTGTGTGTGTGTGTGTGTGTGTGTGTGTGTGTTTGTTGGTGTGCGAAGGGATAAACAGACCTTTTCAAATCTATCATAAATCACTGGGCACTGAAGAGCTTCTGAGTGTGTGTGTGTGTGTGGGGGGGGGGGGTAACCTCCTGAGAGGACACAACCAGAGAGTAAGAGATCCTTCACCTAGATCAATACACACACACACACACACACACACAAATCTGTGTCAGTGTCCCAAATCACTAAAGCTCCTTCAACTTGCTGACTTGTTAAAGCAAAACACACACACACACACACACACACTGTGGTGGTGGTGGTGGTGGTGGTGTGTGTGTGTGTGTGTGTGTGTGTGTGTGTGTGTGTGTGTGTGTGTGTTTGTGTGTATATGTGTGTGTGTATCATGTTTTGTCATTCATCATCTGTCTGCTCCTTCACTTTTTTGCGCAAATGATCCGTCGCTCTCTCTCTCTCTCTCTCTCTCTCTCTCTCTCTCTCTCTCTCTCTCAGGAGTTGGGTTGTGGAGTGATGAGTGTAGGTGAGGTGCATTCTGGGTACTTAAGGAGTTAGAGGATGGAAACGCGTGTACACACACGCACACACTGAAACACACACACTAAATCACACACTTAAGCCTGTGGAGAGGGTGGGACAGGTATATTTGTAATACACACACACACACACATGTTCGCACACACACACTTAGGCTTAACTCGGTCTGCTGGGTTTCATGTCGGCGTGTTGGCTCAGCGGAAATTTACAGCCCGACAGCATACAGGGGTTTCCAGGGCCAGATGCAGGGGCTCAAAGGATGGACGCGCCGCACACACACACGCACACACACACACACACACGCACGCGCACACACGCACGCGCGCGCACGCGCACACACACACACGCTCACGCTCACGCACACACACACACACAAACAAAAACTATACACACAGAATAACAGAAACAAAAGACGATATCGTTTGACCTCGTGCAGCCTCCATCCACTTCCTTTGATTTGAATCTGTGACTTTATGTGTTTTGTCCTCAACGGGCCACCGTACAGACCTGTGCAGTTCCCACTGGTCGCCACTAGGCGGAAATAGCTCAGAAAGCAGGTTTAGTTTTTACTGAATTTACTGCAACACGGAAATGAAAGAAGGTGTTGGAAGAGACGGTCTGAACGGTGGCAGCGAAGGAGGAGGAGCAGGAATTGCGACGCCACTGAGCCGACCAATCAGAGATTAACATTTTTTTGAGAGGTGTACGTCAGGCTACAGCGACGGTTTGGTGAAGGGTAGAGGGCTACGCAGTGGGTACGGATCAAAACTAGGACCCCAAAAAAATGACTTCAGCAGCAGCTTCCTACGACCAATAGTTACGTTTCTTTGTTGAGCGACATCCGACGGTTGCCACATGTTTATGTTCAGGTGGCGCCGCCCTCTAGTGGCCATAGTGACTGTGACGGGGGAAAAGGAGGAAGTCGGGTGACGATTCAGGTGGGGAGGAGGGAGGAAGTGGGTGGAAATGAACCAGCGTGACGGGAGGTGTCCAGGGGTCAGGCCACAGGGTTCAGACGATCGCCGGGGTCGAAGGGCAAAGGGGAACTCGACGTGAAACGTTTATAGACGTTCGCCTCGACTCGCTGGCTGAGAAAAGTCACTGCATGAGAGATGAAAAGAGCTCGACACCTTCGGTTCACCATCTAAGACGAGGATAGACGACCAAACAATGTCGGCACCATTTACATCTAATGTACAGGAACACACACACACACACTCACACACACACACAGATAGATACTATACAGAGTCAGGGGCCTTCTCCTGAACCTCGTCCTGGTTTTTCCTGAATGGGTTTGATGAATTATTCACCTGCGACTCAGAAACTCGCAGCGGATCGCTGGATCTTTAACAGCTGACGTTAACGCAAACAATCCTGACACACACACACACACAGAGCATGATGATACACAACCTCACACACACACACACACACACACCGTCATGGACGGACCTCACACACATGGGTTTTAGGCAACCGGTGGGTTTGTTTGTCTTCCCTCTGCCCCTTTTTCTGTTATATCTGTTTTATCAGTCTTCTGCCCTCTCTCTCTCTCTCTATCAGTTATATATTTTCAAACTCTCTCGCCCCCAGCTCCCCAAATCCACTGCGCGTCTCTAAAGACCCCGAAAATCTCTCCTCTGCCCCCCCCCCTTGCCAAAATCTCGCAACAATGGTGGTCTTTGAACGTTTAGAGCGAGGGCCCCAGACGCCGATAAGCTCGGTGTTGAACGTCCAAACGCCAGGGCCAATCCCTGCCTCCCAGTGCATTATGGGACCGTGATAAGGACACAATGGAGGAGCACTTTTATCGTGTTTCTCATGCTAATTCATTCACCGCTGCTTATTCCTCTTTGTATTGAGGAGATTTCATTTTGTTTGGTGTGTTAATGACTAGTAGCGAGCTTCAGGTGGAGTGTGTGTGGTGGGACCAGCTCAAGGCTTGATTCTCGTCCATCAAGCAGAAAGGTCCTTGGGGCAAAAAAGGCACAAACACACACACACACACACACACACACACACACACACACACACACATCCAGCCCTTGTGGTTATATCGGGTGTGTGTCTAAATCTTAAGCTTGAGGCCACTGCATTTGGGTGACAGGCACCTGAAGGCATGACAGCGTGTGTGTGTGTGTGTGTGTGTGTGTGTGTGTAAGACTGTGTGGTTTTCCTATGAAGATTCCATTCATATAAATTAGAATAGATATGCCACAGCATATGAATTTTGTAGGAAACATTATCACTCTGCTACATTTCTTATCATTTTGATGACAAAATTCTCATTTTATATCAAACCTATATTCAAACTGCTCACTGTCGATTAATCTTATTTATTTTCTTACAATGGATCATTGATTAAAAAAAATTTGGAAAAAGCTGGTCACATTTTGATCTAGACTTGGACGGATTTCCATGGAATTTTGTCCCATATTTCTGGTCCTCAGAGGAGTGAACCCTTGACCCCTGGATGATCCCTCAACTTTTTTCCTCTAGTGGAATCAGCACGTTGGTATTTTTGGACTTTCAAGTGAACTGTCTCAACTCTTTGGAAGGGTCATCGTAAGCTCTGGCGACCCCCCTGTCTCCTTCACCCTCGGGACACACCGGCATTTGTCCGGTTCTTTGGCTTCTGACCAAATACCCGCAGGACTGACGACATTCCCAGCGGCTCGCTGCTGTCCCCTTGGTACTACCACATTCTGTGGACTCATGACGGTTCCATTTGAGTCAAAGAATTTGGTTAAGGCGTGAGAAGTCATTACGATTGGAAATCCGGAAACTGGAAAAAAACGGAAAAATTAGCACCGACGACCTGAAGGCATGAGATAGGAAACATCGGCTTTTTTCAGCTTTAACCGGAAAAACTACCGTTGTTCTCGGAAACTCAACTAATCGCTCTGGGTAATCGAAACCAGAAGTTCTCGACGGTCAGCGTTGTGGAGGAGGAAACTGGAATGTTAAGGCACGTTATCCTTCCCACCTCTTCCACAGAAGCCATCAACATCTCTCAAACTCAAAATTCCAGCATCCTCGGTTTTATTGCAACAATATGCGGATGGTGCGGCCGAGTGGGTGATGATGGACTGAAACCTCTGGGGACTGATGACCCCGTTTCATTCAGAATCAGTAACCTGTCACTGGAGGCGTGACGGGGAGTGATGAGGGGATACGCAGCGCTGGAATACTGTGCTGACTCTGAATATTAACCAATAATCACCACAGAAATAGTTCAAGATAACCCCTGAAGTTTTATAATCATTCTTTGGTGATTTTATTTCATCGATTTTAATAAATCACATCAGATCCTTGTAGCCTAGTAGCAAACTTCCTGCGGCTCCGTGTAGGTCTGCAGCCCACGGGTTGGGCACCAATTTAGGATTTTTTTTTCCCTGTATCAATAATGTCTGTCATATCTGTGTAAAGGCCAATTATTGCTTCTGTGTCGGACCTTCGCTGTAGCCTGACGTTCGTCTCCCAAAAACTTTAGCTATGCTAACTAGGCTGTGATTGGTCGGCTCTGTAGCATCCTTCTCCTTCACCGCCGTCATTCAGACCGTCTCTTTGACGTCTCCTGTTGTTTTTGCGTCACAGTAAATTCAGGGAAAACTAAAACTGCTGTTCGACGTCCATCAACTCCGAATCCATCAAGATCTGCTCGGTTGCAGACGCAACAAAAACACAGAAATGCAACACGGCAGCATATAAACGCCACCAACTACTGGTGTGGTGGTGTAACTGCAGTGCGACACTAACATAGAAGTGTAAACGCTCACGACATAGGTTCGATGCAGAAGTGTAAATCTGGCTTTAGTGAGAAGCGCCTCTTGCAGTCATGAAGTTGTTGTGAATTTGAAGAAGAAAATGGATAAAAAGATGAAGAGGGAAGTAGAAAGAGAGGAAAGAGCAGGGGGGGCGAGAGGATCCTCTCTACTAAACACTAATATATGAGCCTGCAGCTGTAATAAAAGTATATTTATTATAAATATCCCCCATTCATTTTTCCAGCAGCGTTTACAGCCGGCAGTAAGCGACCATTTTAATAGTGCAGCTCCAGCGTGAACATTTCTCAGCTGAAGGACCCCGGCTCACACCGGGGGTTCAAGTATGTCTACTGAAAGAAGAGGCAAATAAAAATCTCCTTGTTGTTTTATCATCCGCTAATAGACCTGTAAAATGCAAAACAGTCCCGTCAGCCCCCCCCCCCCACAGTAAATTAAATTTCAGACGTAATCAAATTTCCAAAAACATTTTCATATTCATGTGCAGTTCTGTTGTTCTATGATGGCGGTTTACACTTTACATCTCTTTTCTGTTTATATCAAAGTCTGGTCATGTGATAAAACCTTTGGTTTGTGGGGATTATTTTAAAAACATTATTTTAGTTTTTTATGTTTTTCTTTTTTTTTTTAAGTATGAGGTACATTCGAGGACACCTGGCTCTCAAGGAATTACACAAGGAATTTGCTTCAGTTAAAAGTGAAACAAAAATGTAAAACTGATAGTTTGTTGTGCAGCATATCATATATAATAGCAAATTTTTCTAACTATAACCTTTTATAATTTTCTGCAGCGATTTTCACATTTCTGTAAGATGAACTGAAAATTTACTAAATGTCTAAATATCAAATGATGAACTGTAGTAAAGTGTATAGTTTTGTACGAGGATCCAACTCTAATTATCATCCATCCATTATTTATAAGGTGAGGAAAGTCGTAACTAACCTTCTCAAATAAAAGGTCCTGGCTTTTGATTTTAAAACTCTGTTGTAAGAATTCCCTTCTTGATTTTGTCTCCTAAACATGCGGAGGGCTTTTATTTTGAAACAGATAAGGGAAGTGTTAAACTGGCCTCAGGAAGCAGATGAGGGGACAAACAGGCTCTTTCCTAATGGGTCACATAAAGGTGATTTTACCAAATTAGGCCCCGGTCTCACTTTGGTTCAGGTAAATAACTGTTTTAAAATGTGGAGAATAGCAAAGAATTTTGATTTTTTGGAGAAGGAGGAAGTGCCGAAACAGTAAACAACTGTTAAACAACAACAATAAAAACAAAGGTAGTTCCTGTTTAACATGTGAAACAGAAGCAGATGACAGTGAAGAGCTCCTACAGACATTTCACAATAAAAGCCTTCCAGGGAGTAGAAGGGATTCTGTCCACTGAACTGCCAAAAGACTTTTAATTTGAAAGAGATGGTGGGGAAATGGATGCTTCTTAAGCATGTGAGGTAAATAGCTTAGGATATTAAGCTTTTAGGGGCCAGGGAATGTATTATGTCAATGAGAGTCCTCACAGGGATAGAAGTACTATTTTGTGTGTGTGTGCACGAGTGTGTGTGTGTGTGTTTGTGTGTGTGTGTGTGTGTGTGTGTGGGCAGCTAAATTCAGCTCAGTGTTTTTAAATTTTTTTTTATTTGGCTTTAATTTTCTATAAATGGGAAAATGTGTGTTTGTCTGCTGCTCACGTGTTGATACTGTTTTCTGTCGACTCTGTGGACAATGGCCTGTGTGTGTGTGTGTGCGTGTGTGTCTACAGGGCAATTAATTGAGCAGCAATTGGAATGCGTCGCTGCAGCCTGTTGTGAGCCCCTACAGGGCTTTAAATGCAGGCAAACACACACACACAGAAAAACACCCTCACAAAGACAAAAGGCACACACATATGCATATACACGCATACACACACACACACACACACACACACAGACGGGCACACATAGAAAACATTGAGCCATGTCACAACACACACACACACACACACACACACACACACACATACACAGTGGTGTTCCCTCAGGATCTCCACATTCAGCTGTTGTGACCTTGACAAGAACAACACAAACTGCTGCTCTCTCTCTCTCTCTCTCTCTCTCTCTCTCTCTGTTTTATACCTCTGTCAGTGTCTCTCTGCCTCTTCCTCCTCCTCCTCACTCTTCCGCTTCATTTTCTCTCTTCATTTCACTTTATTTCCCCCGTTCTTCATCTTTATTCTTGTATTTTAATCACCCCCACCATCTTTCCCTCTCTCATCTCTTCCTTTACCACTGTATCTCTCTCTCTGCTCAGCTTGCTCCCTCCGTCTCTAATTGATAATATGAACGTGGGGGGGTCCTGTAGCTCATGGTGTCACGATACTGGTTTGCACCACCTCAGATAGAACAAAACACACTCTGGAGGCAGTGGTGGTGACGTAGTAACGGTGGCGGTGATGCGGCGGCGACATGGCGACACGGTCGAGGAAGTCATCGGCAAAACGAGACGAGTTTCACAATAAAAGCCTCTGACAAAAGCCCATCTCAGATCGAGGACCCAGTCTGTCTTTGGTTAGTGTGAATAAAAGGTAAAAAAACAGTTAACAAGTGGGAAAGTTTCCCAGAAAGAGCCCCCCCCCCCCCCCCCCCCCAAGTATGAAGCTACTGCAGCGAGATCGAAACTTGCTGTAGACACATGGATCTTTCACAATAAAAGCCTTCCGTGGCAGTAAAAAGACTGCTCCTCCATCTTTGATTGATTTGCTCCTCTGGAGGTGGATTGATGCTTCAGTGTTATGGAGGTTAAAAAGGAGGGTAAAAAAAGATGGACAAAGCTCGGTTCTGGATTTAATTCGAGTCTGAACTGAAACTTATGCCGAGGATCGTCTGCAGCGAGACTCGTGTTAACTAGTCGCATCGAGTATAGACTCAGAAATCTGGAAATGTCACGGAAATCTCAGTTGTTTTATCAGAGAAATATCAGTCTATGTACCAAAGCGTAAAAAAAAAAAAACATGTAGCAACCACCTAACCTGGCGTCACCGTCTTTAGATCCTAGCAAAGGAAATGGAAATCATGCGGTTTTGTAGAGTGTGACATGAAGTATGACTGGAGATTAAAAGGGAAATAAAGGAACTCAGATCAGTATTTTATCTTCTAAGCATCTTCTAAGAGTCTGGGCTGTTTCGTCACCACTAGTCTCACTTTTCCCACATAACTAACACAACATAAGCATTTAAATCAATTTTTTTCTCGTCTCTCGTAGATGTTTTCTCTCCTAAAGACAAAACCAGAATTAACACTCGCACAAATGTCGCACAAACCCATGAGAGAAGAGAGGATTTATCAGCGTGTCAGGCAGGTGCACGCACAACGTTCAGGTACAGTAACCTGAGTAAATGTAGTAGTTCCCTCTTCATATCTCTACAGTCAACTCACACACACACACACACACACCACAGAGATGACAGCAGCTTTCCCCCTGGATTTTTCAAGGACTCATCAGCTACTGTCAATCACCTTGACACGCAAACACCCTCACACACACGTGCAAACACAAACACACGCACAGTTAAACACACGCACACACTTGCCAAAACACAGAGAAAAAAGCAAATGCACAGTTTTGTTAGAGAGGAACACAGTAAACACATAGAAAACACACTGTAGGACACACAAGCATACACACCTACACACACACATACACACCTACATACCTAACTACGCACGAACACGCACACACACACACACACCGAGCAGCCGTCGCGGTGCTGTCAGCGTAACAGAGTGAAGCCTCAGAGCTGTAACTCATCTGTCTGTTACCATTTTAATACCCAAAACCTTCAGGGAGACTGTGAACCGAACATGAAGCAGCCGGTAGAACACAACACACACACACACACACACACACACACACACACACACACACACACACACACACACCATCCTGCTGCTGGAAATACTTGCTACAGAAACTAAATCTGGATAAATCCGCGTCTGAAAATAGTCCCCGACTAAAGCAACAGTTCCTCCTGTTTGTTTGATTAAAAAAAAAAAAGCTAAGACAAGAAGTAGAAAGAAAAAGAAGGAGACTTGTGATCTGTTTTTTTAAGATTTCCATCTTCAGTAGGAGTCAATGGGGTCGGAGCCACAGACGGAGGAGGGAAGTCGGATGAGACCGAAAAACATGTTGAAGGACTGAAAAACCCCAATCACGCCGACAACAATGAAGACTTCCGGTTCACCGATTGGTTTTTATCTGGAGAAACAACCGTTAACATTCTCTCTTCGCCTCTTATTTTCTTGCTTAATGGGCTTTTTTTACATTTATAATGAATCCAATTTTTTTGATTTTTGCTTCCTTTTTCTTTCAGGGGAGATCTGTTTGAGAGCAGACTTTCCGCCACCGCGTCCGTGAATTCGCACTCCAACAGCTGAGAGAGGAACCCGGGATCCAACGCGAGGCAGCGACACGAAGCCGGTGGACAGGAAAGCCGCCGGTGGCCTCAGACTCAGGCCTAAATCGCAGCCCGTCCCCCGCCAAAGTTTCGCGGGGGCACGGCGCACTCGATTCCAATGACGGCCGCCAGCCGCCGTCCAACGGCCGTCATCCCGGTATCTGCGAGAAAAACAAAAGAACCCAACAGGGAGCGGCCGCTGCCGTCGCCTCCCGGCTGCTGCTGATTATGTATGAGTTGTCTATTAGATAGGGATTTAGGGAACACGAGCTACACTGTATATCTGGATACGATCTGAGGACAATCTGTGCGCTCCGAGCGGCGGGGGCGGTGGCGGGGGCGGTGGCGGCGGCGGCGGCGGCTGACGGAGAGGGTTCGCTATCTGAAATGACTGTTTGTTTTCAATTTCACATTCCAGCTGATTTCCTCTGGATCGGGGCACCGAGAGGTTATTACCGACGCAGACGGGCCTGCCGGCGCTGGAGAGGGGTGCCAGTGTGTGTGTGTGTGTGTGTGTGTGTGTGTGTGCGTGGATAGGTAAAGGAGTGTGTGTGTGTTTGCACGCAGAGTGTTTTATGTACCGCATTGTTGAGACTGAGCGTGTGTGTGTGTGAGGGTTTGGAAGTGCACAGCATGTACAGAGTCCTGACTATCAGCATGCACTTGTGCTGAGGTGTGTGTGTGTGTGTGTGTGTGTGTGTGTGTGTGTGTGTGTGTGTCTGTGTGTGTTGTCTTTCCATGAAGTTTGGGAGAGTTGAGGGGCGAATCGCCGCCTCCTGTTGGTCGACATGGATTCATACAATCGGCAAATCAAGTTGGAGAATGAGGCGAGAATCGTGTCAGAAACAACCAGACAAGATGCTGGAGCTGCACTTTTGCGACACTTTTGCGTTCACGCGATGAATCGGCGACGTGGGGCAGGAAATGAGGGTCGTTTGCCGAGACGAACCCTCTGGTGATTGTGCCCAAGCTCCGCGTCTTAGCCTCCTTCAGCGCTTTGCTTTGGTCGGTGCGCGTGGACTCACGCAGTCGGACCTTTTGAGCCGCCGCCGGTAGTATCTTGTCTGTTTATCATATTTCTTTATTGACCAAAAAATGTTATAAATGCACCTTTAAAAACTCCAAACTACTAATAAACACCTGATTATGATCCATACTCTGGCAGTGGAGCCGTAAGTCCAAAAGTCACAGTTTTGTCCTGATGGCAGCGCTGGAGGAAAAGTCACGATTCTCAGTAAAATCCAGAAGGTTCCTTCTCTCTTTGTCAGATGTCCGAGTTTTCCTGGAATCCTACTTTAACTATTTAAAACTTCAGACACTCCTGCGTCTCTCTTCCTTTTCTTCCTTCTATCCCTTTTACTGGAAGGATTTCATGAGCTTTTCCTTTGGCGGCAGAAAGAAGAATAATTTTTCTTAATGGTGAAAATCTGCAACAACCAAACAAAGAGCCATAAATATCCTGCGCAGGTTACGTGTGTATCTGTATCTATATGTGTGTTTGTGTGTATGTATCTGTGTGTGTTTGTGTGTGTGTGTGTGTGTGTGTGTGTGTGTGTGTGTGTCTGTGTGTTTGTGTGTCTGTGTGTGTATCTGTGTGTACCTGTGTGTGTCTGTGTGTGCCTGTCTGTGTGTGTGTGTGTGTGTGTCTGTCTGTGTATGTATCTGTACCTGTGTGTGTCTGTGTGTGTGTGTTTATCTGTGTGTGTGTGTGTCTGTCTGTGTGTGTGTCTGCCTGTGTGTTTATCTGTATCTGTGTGTGTGTGTGTGTCTGTCTGTGTGCGTGTTTCTGCCTGTGTGTGTATCTGTATCTGTGTGTGTATGTATCTGTGTGTGTGTGTCTGTCTGTGTGTGTGTGTCTGCCTGTGTGTGTATCTGTATCTGTGTGTGTGTGTGTGTGTGTGTCTATCTGTCTGTGTGTGTATCTGTATCTGTGTGTGTGTGTGTGTGTCTGTCCGTGTGTGTGTCTGCCTGTGTGTGTATTTGTGTCTGTGTGTGTCTGTGTGTGTCTGTCTGTGTGTGTGTGTATCTGTGTGTGTGTGTGTGTGTGTGTCTATCTGTCTGTGTGTGTATCTGTATCTGTGTGTGTGTGTCTGTCCGTGTGTGTGTCTGCCTGTGTGTGTATTTGTGTCTGTGTGTGTCTGTGTGTGTCTGTCTGTGTGTGTGTGTATCTGTATCTGTGTGTGTCTGTGTGTGCGTAGAAAGAGAAAGTGGACGTGCTTCATCTAACACTATATGAGCCTCTGCAGCGTTTGTGTGTGTTGATGTGACTGTCGTTATATATGTGAGACTGTTTGTGTATGAAAGCCTGCGCGTATCTTAGGTATATACGTGTGTGTGCGTGTGTGTGCGTGTGTATGCGTGTGTGTGCGTGTGTGTGTCGCGTCTCCCTATCAGTTAGACAAGTCATTATTCTTGGCTGACAGCCCTCAGCTCCCGCTCCTCTGCCAGGTAATGAATTCTCCTCCAGATAAAGAAAATAAAAATCATCTTTAATTTCTCCGCCTCGCCGTTGTGTAAACTCCGATTCTTTCCACCCGGGTGCGTTGGATTCGCCGCCCCGCCGCTCCCTGCCCAGCCTACGGGCGGGGAGAGACGAGGACGAGGACGACGAGGACGACGAGGACGACGAAGACGATGAGTACGATGAAGACGACGAAGACGAGGACGGTAAAGTAGACACTCAGCTTCATACTGAGGAACTGCAGTGAAATGTGACGGATAAACAGTTGAGGCGGCTGGTGTGTGGACACACACACACTGACATATTTACACATAGGTGCTGGACATAAATATAGTTGCACATCATAGTTAAACTTCATTTTGACACTGAAACTAAACTCTGAGGCTCAGTTTTCATCCAATTTGCACCAGTTTATTTTGGGGGGGAACTACAAAGCTTAGATAAAGAAAACTTCCTCTGTGCTTTGATTAAAAATTAAAAAGAAAACACGCCAACATCGCCTGACGTGCGTGAGGCCGTACCTGGGTAGTTTGTTTTTTTTTCATATCCCAGGTTGGATTTAACAGACCGGTTCGCTTCTCACTTCGCCGCCACCTGTCAGAGTGAAAGTTGTGCCACAGCTTCAGGCGCCGAAAATCCTTGGCTGGATTTGACTTTTAAATCTTTCCTCGCCGGCACCGAAACAAAAAATCCCAAAAAAAACAACAATTATTCCGTCCACGCTTGAATAATTGACGTTTTTGCCGGCTCCAGCCACCGATGTATTCGATGGCGGGTTTTTTGGCCTTTTTCGGATGGACGCCGTCCCCTCGGGGAGGCGGCTGGCGAAATGTGAGCATCGTCTGCGTGGTTCAACCCGGTTTCCTTAAAAAAAAAAAAATCGCATAAACACACCTTCGCACAGCGACAGCAGATGAGCGCCGAAGGGAAATTAACGCACCTCAGCTTGTGAGTTTTATTTTTTTGTGACGATTTCTGCAGAGTTGAGGTGCTAAAACCGGATGTTTCTGCAGAACGTGGCCTAAACTCCCCAAACTCATCTCATGTCCAACGGCGTCGCCCAATCAGAGAGTCAGCTTCTGATTTACGCCGGCGGGGTCATGTGACACACATACGTGCACACACACACACACTCGTGCCCGGTCCCGGACGGGTGCTGCCGTTGTTTTATGACCCATCTGCTCCGTCTCCCCGCCGTGCCATTACTTTTAAACTACGGCTCAGGCTCTTACGGGTGCAGGCGGGGGACAAAAAGGACGGCGCTAAGGTCGCCGTGGCGACAACACGTGATGAAACCGAAAGGAAGCAAGAGAAAACAAAAGTTTATTTTACAAAAGGAATCGTCCAACTGTTTGAAATTTATTTCTAAAACATTTACAGAATATTATATGAAAAAATATTTTAAAAACTATATATACATTTCTTGTGGTCACATTTTAATCACGACTGGAGCTTTCGAAAATAAATTACAAAATTTAAGTTTGAAAATAGATTTTGCTTCAATTTTCTTGCATTTTTATGTATAAAAGGAACAAAAACAAAAAACCTTTAAGATAAAAAAAATCTTTTGAAATCGAACGTTTCGATGTCAACAGAAGAGGATGAATAACATAAACTAAACTGTAAATTTTCTCTGACAAATTTCTGAATTCTTGTTTGTGTGCAAATGTTTGTGTGAATGAAGTCTGTGAGTTGTTATTGAGAAAATAACAGAACCAATAAAGAGGAAAGTGAGTTTAGGGTTTAAACTGTTAAAGAAAAAAAAATGGTCGGTGACATGTCATGACCTCATTCGCCTTCACCTGTAATGACCTGTGTCTCGGTCAGAGTTTAAACTTCAGAATCCAGGAAAAAGGCTCCTGATCTCTTGAAAATCGCCTCCGTCCTCCCACGGTGACGTTACAGATTAACGCCTGGGATTAACGCCTGGGATTAACGCCTGGGATCGACCCCGTCTCTCTGGTTCTAAAGAGGCACAGAAAAGTAAAAAAAAAACGCAAACACCAACAGGTCCTCTGCCTAAAAACCAAATACCATGGAACCGAACGGCCGCCGACGAGACTCGAGGCCACTTCTGCCCCCGTTGGGGAGAAGATGTCAACACCTGCCTGTCTGCCGACAGACGGCGTCCTGCCGATGGCGTCAGGCTGAAAGACGCCATCCTGCCAACGGCGTCAGGCTGACGGACGCTTTGACCAGGAAAAGCATTTTCGTTTTATCTCAAAAGGCAGCGACGACGTTAAAAAAAGTCCTGGCACACATCCACCTTCGTGCTTCGTACTTCGGTCGCCGGTCGGGTTCGACCCCCTCGGGACGGACACACGTATTTAAATCAAAATTCACGTTGTCATATTGTCATATGTATTTCAGAGGACGACGATGCTACCGATGTTCCAAACATAGAAACAAATATCAGATTAAATTAGCGTATTAATATCAGAAGTGTCAGCTCAACTCGTCCCCGTCTGCAGCTTCTTTTCAGAACTAAAAATCGCCTGTGGACGTCCAGTGACTTGCAGAAATTACCTCTGTGATTTTAATTCAAACAATCTGGCACAAATCCGCCCCCCGATACATCCACCCCCCAGACAGGCTGCTTGATGGCACTAATCCTGCACCAATCCAGCTCCTGGTAATCTGGAACTGTGATTTTGTCTAGTCCTCTGATTTCTCTCCTCCTCATCCTCATCCTCATCCTCATCCTCACCCTCATCCTCCTCCTCCTCCTCCTCCTTCTCCTCCTCCTCCTCCTCCTTCTCCTCCTCCTCCTCCTCCTCCTCCTCCTCCTCCTCCTCCTCCTCCTCCTCCTCCTCCTTCTCCTCCTTCTCCTCCTCCACCTCCTCCTCCTCCTCCTCCTCCTCCTTCTCCTCCTCCTCCTCCACCTCCTCCTCCTCCTCCTCCTCCTCCTTCTCCTCCTCCTTCTCCTCCTCCACCTCCTACTCATCCTCCTCATCCTCATGCGGAGGGAAACTTTAAGAAGTTTTTTTTTTTTTCCAGCAACAACTTTCCCGACTCAGAGAAAAGATTCGTTATGAGCAGCCATTAATTTTTTTTTATGGAGCTGATTCGGAAACCTGGTCGACCTGCGACTCAGCGCCGACATAAATCCACTGAGCTTCTTTTTTTTAATCTCTCTGAGTTTTCAATTTGGCGTTTTGATCTGTTTTTCTGTCACTCTCTCTCTCTTTCTTTTCCCTCACTGTTAACAAACACTGCACGCTGGTGAAACAACACTCAGGAAGAACTGGAAATACTCTCATCTCTTCGTTAGCCTTTCCCTGGGCTCTTAGCTTGTTTGCCAGTGCCACAGAATCGACTTGAAAATCCGGGAAGTGAATATGTTTAGGACAAAAAAACAAAAAACAGTTGAGCCGAGCGCTCGGAGGTCGACAGGGAGTGTGTCCAGGTGCGTCCGACTCTCGTTCAGCTTCTTATGAAACAAATTTAAGGTGGAAAATGAAGGAGAAATCTGTCGACCTGACGAGAAACCCACAAAAAAAAAAAACCCTCCAACAATTCTTTGCTTGTGCTGGGAAGGTTTAATGGTCTGAGACAAGGTATCAGCGTTTTATCAGCGTTTTGTCAGCATTTTATCGGCATTTTATCAGCGTCTCTCTCGTCCCATCCAGATTTTTGGCAGCTGGAAACCTTCTTTTCTTCGTATTCTTCATTAAGGCACAAACAAGTCAGGGAGCGTTTGTGAGCGTTCGGAGTTTGTGATTCCCGTCGGTAAAAGGCTTCACGCCGGGCAGGAGCTTTGCTGGAGGTGTTGTTCGATTTAGAGAAGAGGCGGAGACGGAATGTGAGAGGGACAGAGGGGGGCGGGGGGCGGGGGCAGGGAGGGACGGGGGCTGGGGGGCTTCGGACAGGGAGACGTGGTGGTGGAGGAGAACGTGGGAGATGGAGAGACGATGGGAAGGAGAGAGGAGATAGAGAAAACCACCAGGAGCAGGCGAGGGAGGAGGTTATTTGATGGAATAGAACAACTGGTGATGGAGTGCTGGGGGGGGCTGTGGACGGAGACAGCCGTGCATGCTGGGACAGCGCCTGCCAGGCTGTGATGAGGGACCTGCTGCCCTCCATCACGCAGCAACGAAGCCTCAGACATCAAGCGTCGCTATGATGTGTTCGCGGCTCGTTTGAAAAGTTTGGGTTTTTCATTTCCAGATGGGAAACAAATCAGATTCCTGTTTGCTCCTTAGTGTGTTTTCATACCTGGTTATTCTGCAGCTCAGTGCTGGTGTGTTTGTGTGTGTGTGTGTGTGTGTGACATTTTAAGAGACTTCTCTGTTGTTTTTTTTCTATATGCACTGTTAAAGTACAGACTGTGTAAGTGTGAGTGTGCGTGTGTGTGTGTGTGTGTGTGTGTGAGAGTGCAAGGTGTGTTACAGTGGCTATTGAGAAACATGAGCTGTTTCACTCCTCCTGTCTCTGCCCATGTGTCCCATTAAAAACACTATCGATTGATCCACACGTGGGCACACACACACACACACACACACACACACACACACACACACACACACACACACACACACTCAGGGACTAAAGGCCACGATAATCAGTAACAGAGTTAATGCGTCATTCAGTTTTTATCGACAAAACAGAACAGAAAAGAAAAGGTTGGGGACTCTGATGCTGACATTTATTCTTTAGTTACGAAGCACCGCAGCACCTGTCTGCCTGCCTACCTGTCTGTCTGCATGTGTCTCTGTCTACCTGCTCCTCAAAGTTCAGGTAAGGGAAAGGTTCCCCCAAATATCCTTTTACTGGAAAAAAAAACAAAGAAAGAGAGGAGGGATCCGTCTTTATCGTCATTCTTCATCACATTCTTTCATAATATGCTCACATTTTACAAGTTTTCGCTAAAGTGACATGTGATAGTTGATATTTATTAATTGCACAATTCAAAGGTTTTCATGTTGACACTAAAATAATTAAATTTATGGATATACATCCTGTAAGTTCCTTTGATTTATGTGTTATTTTCAAAATAATAATAATATAATAATAATTCAAAAATAATTTCATATTTTATAGTGTTTCTAAACTATCAAATTTCTGAATGCTCAAACATTTCTTATATTCTGAAAATTCACGAATTTACTTTTTCTCTTCCCATTTTGTAAATCCAGCGCAGACATGCATGAGGTCTGGGTCCGAGCGAAGGTGAAAAGCATTCTGGGAAATCAATCAGGGTCAAGTGGACGAAGACGAGGGAAGGTTGCAAGAAAATAAAGAAAAAAGACAGTAAAATGCAAATGAAGAAAAGAGGCTGAAAATGAGATTTAAAAAACGCAGCGAAACAAAGAGTGAAAAGAGACAAGAAAGACGCCCGTTGATTCGTCAGGTGTTATTATAGAATGAAAAAAAAGCCAGACGACAATCATCTTTCATTAAACTTTTATCGGCCGCTCGTAATGTGGGGGGAGCGAGTGGCAGCGCAAAACCGCAAAGCAGCCAAATAATAATTACAATTAAACCGCGTTATCACGCCGCTAATAACAAGTCGGGCTGAAAAAAAAGGGGAAAAAATGGCGCAGACGCCACATCCAGCTAATCTTCCTCCGATGGCGGATCCATTATAGATAGAAGTGAACCGTAATGACATTTATGATTTAAATATGACCTGCTCCCTGACTCTGAATAAAAATGAGCTTTTTTTTTAATCATGTGTACCTGGGGGGGGGGGTTCATTTGCCAAAAATGACAAAAAAAAGTCTAATTTATGCTGAAATCATCTACACGTCATAAGTGAAAAAAGGAAACTTAGGGAATATTGGGAAACAGGGAAACATTCACCTTGTGACATTTTCATCCAGTGAAATTCTCTTGTAACAAACTCTAATGACTGTGGTGATTTTTTTCTGGGTCATTCAAAAACTTTAGATATCCCGCTCTCACTGTTTCTTATGATTCTAGTCCCTTGGTCGCTGTTCTCACTTTGGATCAATTTCCACCTCTCAGATTAAAACCCGTCCGTTTATCTCCGCTGCATTTTTCTAACGGTAACTCGCAGGGTCTTTTGTCGTTATTTAAAAAAAAAAAAATTTGCGTCTCAATCTTATTTCTTTCAAACCTAAATCCTTCATCTGATGCTCGAGGCAGGAGAATCACTGACGTTAAAGAGAGAAGTATTGTTTCACTGTCTGCACTCTTATTTTTTTGATACTAATTTTCTCTTTAATTTACTAGATATTTACTTTTCTGTAAATAAAAGTTTGAAACCAGGACTTTCAGTTACAACGGTAAATTGTGAATAATTTTTCCTCCTTTCTCCTCTTTCTTACATTTTTTGTCTGTTACATTCAGGGTACCTGGGGAATTAAACACACTCGCTCACACACACACACACGTATTTGAGACGACTTTAAAACAGACCCATGTGCACAAATCCTTCGCCATAATCGCCCATCAATTCATCTGTTTTCTGCATTTAAGGAGCAGGTACTTTCATCACAATCCATAGGGTTACGGAGCACACACACACTCTCTCTCACACACACACACACACACACTCTCAGCCAGCGGTGGTCACATCGAGTTATGCTGACATGGCCTAGCATCTGCTCGGCGGCTTCAGAATGACACCGATTTGCACTTAAATGAGTGGATTTAAGTGGCGCTCCGCCATTACCACTCGGCCATATGTGATCCCAATGTCTTTATCCCGCATTACACTGAGGAGGAGGAGAGGGAGATGGGGGGGGGGGCAGGAGACGGGGCGGGGGGGGGGCGAGGGAGATTAGGACAGACAGCAGCAGCGGAGAGGGAGAGATGGGGGGAGAGGAGGCATAAAGAGAAAGAAATGGATCTGTAATGAGAGAGAGATGGAGCGGGGGGGGGCAGGGGGCGTTAAAGAGAGAGAGGAGATAGGAAACAGAGGAGAGAGGAGATAGGAAACAGAAGAGGAGATAGGAAACAGAGGAGAGAGGAGATAGGACACGGAGGAGGAGATAGGAAACAGAGGAGGAGATAGGAAACAGAGAGGAGGAGATAGGAAACAGAGGAGAGAGGAGATAGGACACGGAGGAGGAGATAGGAAACAGAGGAGGAGATAGGAAACAGAGGAGGAGATAGGACACGGAGGAGGAGATAGGAAACGGAGGAGAGAGGAGATAGGACACGGAGGAGGAGATAGGAAACAGAGGAGGAGATAGGAAACAGAGGAGGAGGAGATAGGAAACAGAAGGAGGAGGAGATAGGAAACAGAGGAGGAGATAGGAAACAGAGGAGGAGGAGATAGGACACGGAGGAGGAGATAGGAAACAGAAGAGGAGATAGGAAACAGAGGAGGAGATAGGAAACAAAGGAGGAGGAGATAGGACACGGAGGAGGAGATAGGAAACAGGAGGAGATAGGAAACAAAGGAGGAGGAGATAGGACACGGAGGAGGAGGAGAGAAGGAGGAGAAGGAGGGAGACGAACGAGAGAGAAGAGGAAACAGAGGAAAGAGAGAGAAGGAGGGACCTGGTCCTGCAACTGGTGGTGGTGACCTGTTCAACAGTCCCTGGGCCTCTCTCCTGGACCTGCTCATGGACCTGGACCTCTCCTGGTCCTGGGAGACCTGGGAGTCGGTCCTGACCTGGTGCCAGGTTCCTGGTCCCTGGTCCGGTTCCTGGACCCGCTCACGGTCCTGTTCTGTTCCTGACCCACTCCCCTGTCTTCCTGGACCCTGTCTGGTTGGACCTGTCCTGGTTCCCGTCCTGCTCCTCCACTCCTGTCCTGGACCGTCCTGGTTCGGACCGGTTCCTCAGCTCCCTGGACCTGGTGGAGTCCCTTCCCGGACTCCGGGGACCCGATCCTCCCTCTTCCTGGACCGGGTTCCTGATCCGCTCCCGGGTCCTCCTGGACCCCCTGGTCCTGGTCCTGGTCCCAGTCCCGGGACCCGATCTGATCGGTTCCCATTCTGGTTCTTTCCTGTCCCCCCGCCGACCCCCTCCTCTGGACGATCCATCCTGGACCCGATCCCATTCTGGTTTGGTTCCCGGACCCGATCCCGATCCCGGTCCGTTCCGTGGACCTGGTTCCTGGACCCACTCATGGTCCTGGACCCACTCCAGGTCCTGTTCCCGGTCCAGTTCCGGGACTGGTTCCTGCACCCAGTCCCGGTCCTGGACCCGGTCCCATTCTGGTTCGGTTCCGGTTCCCGGACTCGATCTTGATCCCAGGCCGTTCCCTGGACCTGGTCCCGGTACCTCGGACCACGTGCTGCGGCCTCATGTCCAGGAAAAGGTTCTATGTCAGAACATCTAACTGTTGTTTCTAAGTCACGAGGAGTCAGTAATATTAACTATCCCTCCACCACCTCCTCCTCTTCTCCTCCTTCCCTCCTCCTCTCCTCCATCCCCCGGTTCCCTTCTCGCCCCACCTATGTTTCCTTGTTCTTGTTTTTCCTCCCTCCCGTCCTTGCTCCTCCCATATCCATACCTCTTCTCTCCTATTATCATCTCCTTCTCCTACTGTTCCTATTTCTTAATCCCTCCTTTTCCCTGACTTTTTCCCTCCTTCTTTCCATCCTCCTCTTCTCCTCCAGGTGGCCCTTTTCCTCTCTCTCCCTCTCTCACGCCTACTTTCTTATCTTTTTCACCTCCCTTTACTCCCCATCTCCCTTTATCTCTCCTCCTCCTCGTCTTTCCTCCTTTCCCTCCCTCACTCTCTCATCCTTCCCATAGTTCTCCCTTTGGCTGATCTCTCACTCCATCCACCTCCTCTTTCTTCTCCCTCTCTCTCTCTCTCCCTCCATCCTCCTGTACCTCCTTAGCCTCCTCCTCCTCCATTCCCTGACTTATCTCACCCCTCTTTCCTCTCCTCTTCCAGGTGTTTTGCAGGGATAAAGGATTGATGAAGCCATCAACTCTCTGCTCTTGACATTTACAAAAAACCCTCCAAGCAAATGTCTCCTTCCCTCTCTCCCTCTCTCCCTGTCTCCCTCTCCCCCTCTCTCTCTCTTACGTTATCTCTCTGCAGAGCTACCTCGCTCGTCGTTCGCCCGACCACATCATTAAGACCCAGTAATTAGGGCTCATTTGTAAAGCCAGTGTAAATAAAGGGCCTGTAATAGTTGGGATATCACTCACACCAAGGCGTAAACTAGACGTGTGTGTGTGTGTGTGTGTGTGTGTGTGTGTGTGTGTGTGCGTGTGTGTGTGCGTGTGTGTTAGCATGTGCATGTGTGTGTGTGTGTGTGTGTGTGTGTGTGTGTGTGTGCAATTATTAGGAGACGGGGGGACATTAGCAAATTAGCCCATGTGTCATTTGATTGTACTTGTGTGTCTGTGTGTGTGTGTGTGTGTGTGTGTGTGTGTGTGTGTGTGTGTGTGTGTGTGTGTGTGTGATTTGTGAGAGAGAGGGATAGAGGCAGGAGTGTATTTAGAAGACATGAATTAATCATGTTTGTGTATCACTGTGTGTGTGTGTGTGTGTGTGTCTGTGTGTTGGGGTTGACAGGAGGCATTAGGAAATTAGTGCCTGTGTCATTAGTGAGCAAGAATACAGAGTGTGTGGAGTGTAAAGGTCTCAGATTCAACTTCAACTTCAACTGTGTGTGTGTGAGTGTGCATGTGTGTGTGCGTTTGTGTGCATGCGTTTGTGTGTGTGTGTTTGTGTGTGGGGGATGACAGAGGAAAGTCTTTCTCACAGATGCAGTTTCTGACTTAAAAGCGTTACAAGGCTTCGTTGTGGGACAAGTTCTAGTGTGTCGTACGTTTCCTGACCCAACGGAACCGGGGCCAAGGTCCATGTCAAGGTTACAGAACAGTTAAGGGGAGGGAACCTTCTTCTTTACGTTTAAAAAAACAAATACGTGGTAAAGTTTTAGGGAACTGTTGCTAGGAGACCTCCACCTCCACCCCCCCTCCACCTGGACGAGGCCTTGGTAGCTGATGGAGCCACAGTCTGGTCAGAAACTTACACAGAGCTCAGGTTCACAGACGCCGGAAGAACTGACAATGATGCCAAACTCCCGGGTCGAGGCCAAAGAAGAACAAGGATCGATCCGTGATATTTCGGATGGACTTGATATCTGATTCCTGGAGGTTTTTGTTGGATAAAAAACATTATATTTAAAGGAATAACAGTGAAGACGATGAACAGGAGTTTGTGTCTGATAAAAATCCTCACTGATCCTTCGAAACATCAATGAGATGCTCAGAACGTCCTCGAGATCCTCAGGAACCTTTGATCCTGCGTCCCAATGAAATCCTTCAGAAATCACCGTGTCTAAGATGTTAGACGACGTTTGAATGAACATATATCTTGGTCCCCGTCAACACACCTGGGCTCTGAAATGCTGCTGAACTCCCTCAACGAACCATTGCAGTGGCCTGGATACAGTAAGACGAGAATATCCACAACCCCTAAAGTCCCCAGGGACCCCAGGGAGCCCAGGGACCCCAGGGACCCCAGGGAGCTCCTTACCCGACTTGTTCTTGGGAAATTTCACCAACCAGACAAAATTAGCCCTCGAGAAGCCTTCGAGAGTCGCTTTGACTTTAACACACTCACATATACACCGGTCCCCTTGAAGAGTCTTGTTAAACCTCCTTCAGCATCCTTAAAGGAAAAAAGGACCCGTGCAACTTCCCACCGATTCTGAAAAGGCCAAAATACAGCTGCAAGCTCTTCAGGCCGATTGGGAAACGTCTTCGGGTCGACTCCTAACCTCTTCAGGGACCCGAGTGTCCACCAAGGAGCTGAAAAAGGACCCCTCAGATACAGTGTATTCATGCAAACCTTGACAACAAACACACACACAATCAGGAGACCCTCTGAGACACCCTTGAAAGATAATTGCAATCATTCAGGGGCTGAGACGCCTCTCGGAGAAGTGGGGGAATCTCTTCAAACACCCATTAAACGCCTTTCAGGACACATGGAACCTCTTTGAGACCCCCCCCCCCCAACCACCACCAACACCAAACCCCCCCAACCATCCCCACTACCACCGACCCCCCCCCCCCCCAAACACCATCAACCCCCCCCATACACACACGCACACTTTCTCAAATTGTGGGCGTTGAAAGGAGCCAGCTTTCATCAGAGCATGATGACTTTTTTGCATTAAAAATGACAATGTGGCCCCCCCCAGCACCCCCACCCCCCTTCGATCGATGTTTTCCCGGCGATCGGCGGCGCGATTTGTCAATCAGTCTATGTCGTCCGTGAAAAAAATGATAGCTCATCAATGTGTTTATTTGCATTTTCTCAATTGATTCTTAATTGATCTCAATTAAATTCCTCATGTGCACGCATGCACACACGCACACACAGGCAGACACACACATACACATGCAAACACACGCACACGCACACACACGATTTACCTCTCTCCTTATTCATTCTGAGGTCTGTCCTCCTCGCCCACCTCCTGCCCTCAATCTCCCCCTTCCTCCTTCTCCTCTACTTAATGATCCAAAGGTTCAGAATAGGACATGAGTGGGAGGAGGCGACTCTCCCTCCCCCTCTCTTCCTTATTATTACCATTAAAGACCAAAAAAACTTTTCCTTCTTGACCGACCGATGGATTGAAATATTAAGTGTCTTTTGGACATGGTTTGGGTCTGAATCGACCTCGGGCCACGGCAGCGCCAGAGATTCTAATGTCACGCAAGAATAAAAATAAAATCAGTGTAATAAAAAGGGAAACACTGAAAGAGCTCATGTCAGATCAGTCTGGAGAGAAAAGGCGATTTCACCAAGAAAATCAGACCGGCCTGGTCCTGCATTTTTAATTTTCGGTCCAGGTCCGACAGATGAATGAATATCCATCAAAAGCATAGAGCACATAAGGAACTGGAATTAAACGGGGGGACTTTAACTTCATCAGCCAGATGAAACTAATGAAGTTTATAGATGAGAGAGGAGGAGGAGGTGGAGGTGGAGGTGGAGGAGGAGGAGGAGGAGGAGGAGGAGGAGGAGGAGGAGCAGAGAGTTAGGTTTAGTTAAGGTTAAGGTTTGGAGACGGAATGTATCATGTCAACGAGAGTCCTCACAAGTATGATAATACAAGTGTGTGTGTGTGTGTAAGTAGACATGCCATTAAACACACGTCACCTCTGATCTGTGCTGAAATAAAGTCACACCTCCACACACACACGCACACACACACACACACACACACACACACACACACACACACACACACACACACACACACACACACACACACACACACACATAAACATCATATATCAGACATTTATACCAAAACACTCACACACATACATTTGTCATGTTCTTGCATGCCAACAAACGCACACTCACAAAGTCTAAAGCACTCTATGCACACACACACACACACACACACACACACACACACACTTCTGCCCTCTCACTTCAATAAAGCAAGCATCAATTCTGGTCTCCGACGGCGATGCTGATCTCTTTACAGCTTCTACCGCATCAAAGTAATGGCCGGCTGTAAATCTGAACCCCGAGGAGGAGGAGGAGGAGGAGAGAGGTGGAGGCGGAGGAGAGAGGAGAGGAGAGAGGTGGAGGAAAGAGGAGAGAGGAGAGGTGGAGCAAAGAGGGGGAGGAGAGAGGAGGAAGCGGAGGAGAGAGGAGGTGGAGGAGAGAGGAGAGGAGAGAGGTGTTCCTTCACCATCATGAACACACACTGTAGTTTATCTAGACTCACACACACACACACACACACACACTGTCCTGCTGCCACAAACACTCATTACAGCACCAACATGGATTAATCCGCCGCTTAAAATAGTCCCCAGCAGCCTCCCTAGTTCCTCCTGCTTGTTCCATATAACTACAGTCAGCAGCTGTTTAAACTGAGATTGAAGTTAAAATTTTATACATGAACTATATATTTGTGAGTTGCCTTTTTTTTATTATTCAAGATTTTCATCTTCGGTAGGAACCAGTGTCAGAAAATGTTGAGCGACAGATTTACATGTTGTTGGTTTGGGTCTTTTTTTTTTGTGGGATCTTTAATGAGTAATAGCAAAATATAAAAACATCAACAGCCTCATCTTATAAACAGTTCAAATCAGCAGCTGTTAAACTGAAATCCTTTAATAAAAAGTCAGACTAAGACATTTAACCGTCACACAAACTCCTCTATGAAAACTGTTGCTGTGGCTTATGGACAAAAAAAGATAAAAAGAAATAATTTCAGTCAGCCTTCAGTAAGATTTTCATCCCGTTTCACACGTGTGTGTATTTCAGTGGGAGCAGGAGATGTCTGTTTGTGGAAGCTGAAATAATCAAATATGCACCATAAATATGCACATGCACCTATTAGACTCGGAAGCGGCGTCCTCGTCCTCGGGAAGGTCAGAAAGAGGTCTCAGCCCCATTCGTCCCAAGACGAGAAAACGCATGAAATTTACAGCGAAACGACGAGAGTCCGGGAGAAAAAGAACAAAAAATATTTTCATGACCCTTTGACCCCCGAGGACGAGCTGCGGACAGAGGATGTTTATTTCATATGGCTGCGTCTGACTCATCATACAGGATCTTCTTGGTTTGTGAAAAAAAAAAAAAAAAGAGAAAAACTTCAAAGCCGTCGATTTGACTTGCTTCGGCTGCGGCGATGACCTCGGGAAGGTGGAGCCCACCTGGCTTCAGCTCCAGTCCCTCTACAACACGTGGGACGGGGGGGGCACCTGAATCCTAACGCATCGGAGCGTTTTGGTTTTTTTTAAAGCCGCCAGGTCGAAACAGAGCGAGCGCCGAGCGGGTCAGAGCCCCCGGCTCACCTTCCACCATCACTCATGTCTCTAATGCATGAAAAAGAAGAATGTGAGGAGTGTGTGTGTGTGTGTCCTTTAGGAGGTCAGAGTCCTCGTCTCACCTCCCACCGTCTGTCTCTCCGCCTGTCTGTCTCTCTATAATGAATGAAAGCGTCTCCTCTGACTTAAAATTCTTCGCCGTGTGGGCGGAGCTTCACCTCTGACCTCACACCGCAGCTTCATCCATTTCAATGGCAGCTGCGTATAGAAGCCTTGTGTCTAGACACACACATGCAGGCACGCACACACTGCAACACACTCACAGATCCAAACGCAGCCGTCGCATGCTCTCTTTCTCTGTGTATGATTCTCATCATCTTAACCAGACTTCCCTTGAAAAAAATGCAAATTTGTAATGAAAAGGACGGTTTCAGTTTAAACTGATCTTCATCTTATTGCCCCCACGCATCCCCCTAGCCCAGGGAGGGGGCGGGGCAGAACGAGTCCAGGAAGCCTGGGAACTGGGTCTCAGTTCCCCTTGGTCCTGTCAGGTCCGCTTCAGACCTAAGACCGTCGAAGTACCTGTCACAAAACGTTCCTCTAGAAAATGAAGAATCCTCTGGAAAAATAGACAGAATTTCGGTCTGACGCTGAGGCGAGATTCTCATCATCAAGTGTTTCATTATCAAACAACAAAGGATTTTTTTTTCTTGGCTAAATTGAAGCAGCAGAGGCTGAAACATTCTGACTGTGAAATATAAAAATATCCTGGGCCCCAGTAGGGGTCGGTCTCTGACACTACAGGATCCTACATGTCCCAGAATGCAACAGGGATTCGTCTTCCATGACAGTCAGACATCAACGACCCAGGCCTTCCCGTCTGAAAAAAAAATCCGTGGAGGGGCCCTTTAATTAACAGATACAGACCTCAGACCCCGCCCACCATGGATGAAGCCCATATAAACACTGGGGGGGCAAACACACAAGTCAAGTACAAGTATCCATACACTTCACCTACACACTGTCTTAGTTACACACTGAGTCACACACACACACACACGTCATGAACTGAAGGACGAGTAGCTCCGACCTCAGCGACATGATGTCACACTATCTGATTATCGTGTGTGTGTGCGTTCCCGTGTCAGTATTTGTGTGTGTCTTTGTGGGCGTTTGTCCTCATTAGTGTGTGTGTGTGTGTGTGTGTGTGTGTGTGTGTGTGTGTGTGTGTGTGTGTGTGTGTGTGTGTGTGTGTGTGCATGTGGAGTGTTTTTCTTTATCAGTGTCAGTGTGTTTGTGTCTGTGTGCAGGTGTTTGTCTTCATTAGTGTCTGTGCGTGTATGTGTGTTTGTGAGTGTTTGTGTGTGTGTTTGGTCTCCATGCTAGCTTGTGTGTAATTATGAACATCTGATATGTGTGTGTGTGTCTGTTTTTGTTGTTTAATCACTGATGTGTGTGTTTATCAGTATGTCCCATCACTTCCCACCTTCCTCTTTCCCTCCCTCCTTCTTTGCTTCCTCTTTCCCTCCTCTTCTCCTTCTCTCCATCCTTCCATCCTTCTCTCCTTCCTCCTTCTCTCCTTCCCTTCTTCCAGCCTTTCCTGCTTCCTTTCCCTCCCTCCCTCCTTCTTTGCTTCCTCTTTCCCTCCTCTTCTCCTTCTCTCCATCCTTCCATCCTTCTCTCCTTCCTCCTTCTCTCCTTCCCTTCTTCCAGCCTTCCCTGCTTCCTTTCTCTCCCTCCCTCCTTCCCTCCTTCTTCTTTCCCTCCTTCCCTCCTTCTCTCCTTCCTCCTCTCTCTATCCATCATTCACGGAAAAGAAAAGAAATTTAATGAATGTTCGGTCTTCACGTCTAAGAAAATCAAACTTAAGAGACAAATGGTCTGAAATGAGTTTGACGGGGACGTGTCTTATTGTTCGCCATCGTATCTGCCCCCCCCCCACCAGCCACATCTCCCATCATGCCCCTGGTGTGTCGCCGTGGCGATCCGTCAGAACAAAAGGCAGAGGAAGCTCTCTGAGGTCCAGATAACCTCCTGCAGCTTTCTGTCGGCATGCTAATACGCCTCCTTTCACACCGGATGACAGGGGGGCGCACACACCCCCCCACACACACAAACCCACAGACACTGACACACACACACACACACACACACACAAAAGCATACTGACACACACTGACTCACACACACACATACACTGACACTCACGCACACTGACACACACACACACACACACAGACGCAAACACACACACACACACACACACACACACACACACTGACACACACTGACACACATACACAGACACACACAGACACACACAGACACTGACACACACTGACACACACACACACACACACACACACACACACACACAGACACTGACACTGACACACACACACACACACACACACACACAGACACTGACACACAGACACACACACACTGACACACACACAAACACACACACTTTTGTTACGACAGAAAAACAAAGATGTAACGATTACAAATGACATACTTTGTTTTCTCTTTTCTTTTTTATCTTATCTCCTCCTTCACCTTTTCTCCTTCTCTCCTCCTCCTTCCCTCCCCTTTCCGTCCCTCCTCCTCTACATTCCTTCTTCCTGTTTCTACTTATTTTCTTCCTCCATTCTCATCTTCCCTTTTTCCTCTTTCCCCACCTTCATTTGTGGCTTCGCTCAGTTTTCATTATTTTCTCTCTTCTTTCTCTCCCTCTGTATTTACTCTCTCTCCTTTTCACTCCATCTCTCTCCTCTCTTTTCTTCTGTCCCTCTTTTCTAAAATGAAATCGTTCATTTCCTCTTTCTCTCCCTCGCCTTGAATATCTCCACCCACTTCCACCTCTTCTTTCCTACACCTCTTCTTCCACATCTTTCCTTCCCTTTTTACATTCTCCTCTTCATTTCTCCTCCTCTTCCTCTTTTTATTTTACTTCTTCATTCACTTTTCCCAGTTCTCCTCCTCCATCATCTCTTCATTGTTTTAAATTCTTAAAAAGTAAAAAAGTAAAAAAGTAAAAACACCAGTTCAGTTTCTTTCCTCATGATCCTTTCTTCCATTATTTCTTCTCCTCTTTCTATCCCTTCATCATCATTTTAAGTTTTAAAAAATGAATTTTCTCTCTTTATTCTTTTCTCTTTCTCGCTTTAATTTTCCTTTTTTTCATTTTTTTCTGCATTTCTTCCATCTTTCCATCCCTCATCCCTCCATCAATAAGTTCTAAAAAGTAAAAACCAAAACTCTATTCCTCTTTTGACTTTTCTCTAGCTTCACTTTTCTTCCTTTCTCTCTATCTCCATCCCTCCATCTCTTTTAAGAGGACACACACACACATGCCTATCATAATTATTATTGATATTATATTATCAGAATGACATGGCAGCTCTGGAGTCAGCGCAATCAATTATGAATGAATCTGTGTGTGTGTGTGTGTGTGTGTGTGAGTTCACCAGGTTGGCTCAATTAACTATGACTTTCCTCCTATCCAACCCCCTCCTCCTCCTCATCATCGTCATCCTCACCCCATCCTCAATCCTCCATCTCCCAGAATGCCCCTCTTTGAACTCATGCAAATGGCCCGACCCCCCCCCCCCGTCTCAATCACACTCGACAGTGGAAGAAAGAGAGAAAGAGGGAGAGGGAGGAGAGAGAGGAGGAGGGGAGAAATAAAGGGGCAGGGAAAGTGAGTGTAGGAAAAAGTTGAATTAAATTAAATTAAAATATACTTAAAATTTAATAAAATTAAGAATCAATAAAAATTAAGTCTTATTAGAATAAAATAACACATGAAAATAAACATAAATTAGATATATAATAAAATTAAAATAAATAATTAATGGATATAATTAAAGGGATATTAAAAATAATTGAATAAAAAATGAATTTGAAATATATACTTATTTAGAATCAAACATTGATAAAAAAGTAAATGATTCTGAAGTATAATACAAATAAAAATATAAGAAATTAGCAACATAGAAGAAATGTAAAAAAAAAATTAAACATTTATAAAAAGGAATAAAAATAATACAATAACAAAATTTAATTAAATGGTGGAAATAATCAACAGGTAATAAATGAAGAGAAGGAGTAAAAGAAAACAAGAAAGGGTAAAGAAAGACAAAGGCAGGAGAGGAAAATACAGATGTGATAGACAGGATGAGAGAGAGTGAGAGAGAGAAGGAGGAGAAGAAGGAGGAGGAGGAGAAGAGGAAGACGGGAAAACTAATCTATAGATTTAATACTGATGAAGGAGAGAAAACTGTTTTCCTTCTGAAGCAAAAAGGGCAGATGAAAAGTACATTTTTCCGATAAAGCTGTAAACTGTTTTAATTACGTTACACAACCTGCTTCTTCTCCTTCTTCTCCTTCTTCTCCTTCTTCTCCTCCTCCTTTAGTTTCTGACGGTTCAGACTCGTCAGTCAACAGCGGCAGCTAATGAAAACAGGAGGCGGGACGACCCTCCCCCGCCTCCTGTAACAGGTGTGATGTCGGGGTCAAACCTGTCGCCCGCCTATCTTAAGGAGGCGATAGCGACAGCTTCAATGCTTCCTGGTTGTGTCCATTTCAAAATACAATATAACTGGGGTAAAGTTTTTCACTCAAGTATATTCGTTGGTGAAAATCTGATGCACACAAACATACGGTCATTTCTAGTTGCAATGACTGACGTGTCGGTAAATGTTGCGTCATAGCCGATGGACATGTTTTTGGTTGTTTGCTCTTTTTTTTTAAGTCAGACAATTGTCCATCAGCATTTTTCCTTTTCCGCTTTAACATTGGTGTTTTCACATCCACGGCCTCCTCTCATTTATTCACTTCTCCCTTTCCAGGGTTTTCTAGGAGCCTGAGATAGGAAGAAGGGCAGGGTTTCTGGTCTGGACCTGGTTTCAGATCTGGACCTGATTTCAGGTCTGGACTTGGTTTCAGATCTGGACTTGGTTTCAGGTCAGGACTTGGTTTGAAGTCTGGACCTGCTTTAAGATCTGGACTTGGTTTCTGGTCTGGACTTGCTTTCATATCTGGACCTGGTTTCAGGTCTGTGGACTGGTCTGGACGTTGTGGGCCAGAGGAAGCGAAGCAGCCGGTGGCCTGACAGTCTGGAGCTGGAGCTGCTTAATGCTAATTCATTCAGTGTTCCCCTGCAGACCAGCAGAAGCCCACTGGGAATACTGGGAAGAGTGTGTGTGAGTGTGTGAGTGTGTGTGTGTGTGAGTGAGTGTGTGTGAGTGTGTGTGTGTGTGTTTGTCCATTACTGCCAGGCCTCTCTGAGGGAATGTGGATTGGAGTGAAAGAGAGCAGAGATCAGGCTCTGCCTCGCTTGCCAATGACCCTGAGTGTGTGTGTGTGTGCGTGTGTGTGTGTGTGTGTGTGTGTTTGTGTGTGTGTGTGTGTGTGCGCGTGTGCATGTGGTGAGCGCAATAACCCCTAAGTGCACTGGTGTATGTGAGCAAAAATGACCTTGTGTGTGCGTGCATGCGTGTGTGAGTGTGGCAGCAGGTCTGAACACTGGAGAGGCTCTTTAAATGACAAAGACAGAAACAAATCGCTTCACGCAACTCTGACACACACACACACACACACACGTGCATGAGTCGCCTGGAGGCAGGCCAGCTCCATCCAGTGAACAACAGGAAAAAAAGAGAGAGAGAGAGAGAGAGATCTGTCTGGTTCAGGCTGAGTGTCGACCGCCCCTGCTCGTATCTGTGTAAAAGAGGGATTTAAAGGTTCATTCCGCCATGACACCGCTGATTAACAGACAAACAGCAGCGGGTGTCGAATGTAAATTTGCCGACATCCCGCCGCCATGTTTACATTTTAGTGTAAATGTGGCGGATGTTGGTTTTTCCAGTGTTAAATCAGGACTGTGTGTCCTGACTGGACCTCGAGTGTCAGACGATGAAAAATGTAAAACTGTCGTTCAGCTTGAAGCTTTCAAGTCCGAATACTTTTTTTCTCAAGAGCCTTGAAGAGAGGGAAAGACTGAGTTTAATCTGGATTTCTCTCTTTTTTCCAGTTTTTAAAAAGATGAACAGGTTTTGTTAGCAATTTATAAACTTTTCTGTAAGTTCATAAAGGTCTGAATATTGGAGAAGGTTGTTCAAATTGTTTTTTTTCTCTATTCGTGAACTTTTTGCTGAAACAGCATTTCTTTAAATGTCACATTGTAACACGAACACAACAAACACAAAATACTGAACTAAAATTAACCAATGGACCAAAATCCTTTTCTCAACAGGTAATCATCACCTTCTAATCGACCTCAGCCTAAGCTTAATTTCACTTAATTATATTTTTGGTAAATTTTTACGTCTTACATTATGGTCTTATATGAGATATGTAATTTTTTTGAAAATATTGACTTCTTTTCCATTGTTTATACATTTGCATACAGATTAAAGGGGTTTTAAAGGGGCCATATGTGAGTTTTGTCTTCCCCTGAACCTGAATGTGGTTTCCTGTCGTTAGCAGGTGGTGGTGATGATGGTGATGATGTCGACGGTGATGGTGACGGTGATGTTGACGGTGGCGGTGATGGTGACGGTCATTTGCCAAGAGCTTCAGCGATCGCGTTTACAAGAGGCTAGAATACATCCTCAGCTTCCTGAGGTTAGCTGGTTAGCTGGTTAGCATGCTGATGTCAGTAGAAGGAGGGAAGTGGTATAAATAGATGCAAAGAGTTAATATTAGTGTTGAATTGCTGCTGAGTAAATAAATGAAGTTTGATGCTGAACTCACAACATTGCTTCTAATCTGGTCAATAAACAGCTGCTAATGCTAATGCTAGCTTTATAGCGATAGCATCAACTGCCACATAGCAGCTTTAAAACAGGTTCCGTGTTGCATCTGTTCCTGTTTCCTGTGACGTTGTTCCAGACAAAGTTTTCCTTCAAAACAACAACGAGGACGTAGAGGAAAACAGTGGCGCCACCATTTTGAAGCCAAATTCTTTTTATCATCTGTGTGTCACGCATGCAGTGTGTGTGTTTGTGTGTAAGCGCGTGCTCGCCGACGCCGCTGCATATGCCGGGCTGGCGTGGAGCGGAGCTGGCTGCCGACCATATTTGGGCGTAGCGGGCGAGAATCCAGCAGACTAATTTGGGTCTGGCCGGGACGACGCAGTTATTATTTTCCTCTGGACCATCAGGCAGAGGACACACAGCCATCTGCTGCACACACACACACATTCACACACATCTCAATTAGATCAGTGAGAGGGCAGCTGCAAGCATCGCCTGCGTCTCATAAACAGAAACACACAAAAACATTTATATGTACATGAATGCACACACACACACACGAACGCAGTATGCTGTGCTGTTGGATCAACAGGGTGTTACAGCGAGAGAGAGAGATTCTCCTGCTGTCGACCTCTCACAGAGAACGACAGGAGAGAGACACTAAGTTTGTTCCCGTCCACCTGTTTCCTGAGCAATTCTGAATGAATGAGCGCAAGAAAACGAACGAAGAGGTGATGTACTTTACATAGAAAAAACCATACGTAGTCTTTAACCTCGTCCACCTCCTGGACAACAAAAAACGGTGACAATCCTGGAAAATCGAACGTGGCCCGACTGAGACGTGTAGCGATGCCACAAGCCAGGAAACGAATATAGAAAAGACGCAACAGCTCCAGTTGTTTCCAGTTGTTTTGGTTAGTTTTTTTTTACTATTTTTTGACTAGTGAAAAAAAATAGTTAAGGTTACGAGGAGATGCAACAAATATCAATTAAAAGAAATTAAAAACTGCAACAGGCGTCCAATGGGTGTAGAGGGATCCGAGCCGAAGTTTTCTTTTTCCGTTGATCGCAAATCCCTCAGAGTATTTTCGGCCCTAAAAACACGGGGGTGGTGCAGAGACCTGGGACGTAGAATATGTCAGATTTTATACTCTATTATTTTTTATCATTTTCAGGGAACTGTCTGAAACATGACAGCGCTGCATGAAGCCTTACGAGCTGCGAACCCGCACACAGCCAGGCGATGAAACGAATCCGGCGACATTCAGGGACTCCCTGATGGCGTGCGCCAACAGACCGGCGTTGCTCCGGCCGGTCACCACAGCTGGCTGTCACTGTGACGGGCCGGTTTTTACTGGTTAACACCCTCACAGAATGGTTATATCGCCGTTGGGTATGGACATTTATGGAAAATCATCCCTTGGACATAGAGTCCTTTCTTCTGCCCTCAATCAGGCACCTTACTGCAGCTCTTATCACCAGGTTCGGCACGGTGTCTTCCGTACGTCACCACCTTTACCAAATGAGCCATGGTTTTAAGACTTTTCCGGCAGCAGTCGGACAGAAACAGGTCTCCTGCATCTTTGTGGGGCTTGAGTTGTTGTTTTATTTACTGAGGTGCCTCGATGCCGTGAACAGAATAAAAGAAGAACAAAGAACCGATTAAACCTCTTGTCCCGCGGCGGCTGTAACGAACTCTGGCTCGTAAACTCTTTTTTTTTACTGCGAATAATTAAAATTCAAAAATGGAGAGAGAGTTAAAAAATAGAGAGTTGGGAGAGGGCGTGGGGGGGGGCTTTAACTTTACTCAGCGGTCGTGTTTAATTACAGCTGTGCTCTTTGTTAATGACTCTATTAACAGCCCTGTTTGATTGGCCGGACACGTATCTCCCCCCCCAAACCAACTCACTCAACCCCCCCAACAAGACAAGCAGGAGAAACAAGTTAAACCAGCAAATCCTCTTTACACATAAATCTGCCCAAAGATGGTCTCAGCGCCAGCCATCGAGCGGGAGAATTCATAACCTCGTCAATTTGTCAAGAGGCTTAAACCGCCCCCCAACACCCAAGCAACAACCCCCGACACCCCCAAACCCCCCCACCACCACCACCCAGCCATTTCTCCTGCATGCCACAATCTAATTAAAGTTGAAAAATAATTAGCAATATATTTTCCTTCTTTACTAAAAAAAGAAAAGCGAAGAAGAGGGGAAGGGCAGTGATTAAAGGGAGAGGAGGAGGAAGGAAGAGCAATTAAGAGGATGGAGGTCGACGAACTCTGTGTACACATGTAGGATTACAGGGCGAGGCTGGCGTGAGGCGGTGGCGAGCTCGCTCGCTCGCTCTCTCTCTTCTTTCACGTTTTTTTTCTTTCTTTATTTTTTCTTTTTTTACGAATCTGCGTGCCACTTCTTGGGCAGCTGATAAAAGCCGAGAGAACAAGATAACCGGCTCGGCGGAGCCGCTGGAAAAAGCTTAGGGGACCCGATTTGACAATTAATCAATTATTTGATAGAAATCATCAATCAATCTTGGTGGGGGAATTAATCCAAGAAGGAGGTGGAGGGGGGCAGGGGGGGAGAGATAGAGTGACACATAGTGACAGTGGTGGTAGGGCTGGGGGGTGATGTGCCTTCCTCTTTAATTTGGTAAACTGATTGGCCCTTTTTTTTCCTCGCTCCCGTATCTGAGAGCTTCCTATATCTAATTTACAGAGACAAGGAGTTCACATTAAACTAATGGACAGAGAGGGAGAGAGAGATTGAGAGGGAGAGAGGGGGAGAGAGAGAGGGGAGAGAGAGGGAGAGAGAGAGAGAGAGGGAGGGAGGGGAGAGATACTATGACCCGTAGGGAGCAGGCCGGCGGGAGGAGTCCCGGACCTCCGTCGTCACGGTAACAATAATAAACACGGGCTTCAGACGGAAACAAACGGCGACGCGTCCCCTCCACCCAAACCTCCTCCCACCTCCTGTGGACTACGACACCCGTCGTACTGCGTCGCCTGAATCCTGCTTCAGTCCCGTCTCACCCACTACGGCCACTAGAGGTCGCCTTACGATAAAAGTGTAACTATGGGTCATAATGAGACATTTTAGTTGTTTGTCTTATCAGTAGCTGTATCAGTAGCTGTATCAGTAGTAATCGTACATAACGGATACGGTCATGTAGTTATTGTACACAGAACTAACGGAAAAATTAAAATGCTAGGTTTATTTTTGAACGTTACATTTTAACCTGTAATTTCCGTGTCAAATACGGTCAGTGCCCCAGCCTGCTATCGCTAGCACCACAGGCTGAAAGACCAGACAGGAACCTGTCTGGAATTTAATGTATTTAATGGATTGTGAAAAAAGGAGGCTGAGGGACGAACCTGCAGAGACTTGACCACAAAAGCAAAAAGCGAAAAACAAAAACCCAAAAAACAAGGCAGCAAAGAAAGACGCCACATTTTGAGGCAAATATCGGAACAAACGGTACCGATGTTATGAATTTACGCTACATTTCAAAGTGTAAAGAAAGTTCTCCACCTCGTTGTCCCGTGGTTTGTCCACCGGACGAGAAGACGTCCCTGCTCTGCCGCCATGCTGCGGTGCATTCAGGCACCGCGGGGAATCTTCACGATGCGAGTCTCAGCCGGTCACTTGTTGTTTTTTTAAAAATGGAAAAAGCCAAAAAAAACCCAACGTAGCATGTTCACAGATACATTTCTAGATTTAGAGAAAGACTACGACTCTACAGAGGATAATAATAAAAACTAATTAAAGTAATTAAAATCAAGTTCATTCTCTCTCAGCCGCAGAACTCAAGAAAATGTTTCACGGCATTTTACACCATGTTTCATGCACTTCCTGTTCTCATTAACAAATCCTGGCAGTTTGAACTCAAGCCTGCAGAAACGATGAGGTTAACATGATGGTTCGGATCCCTTTTAATTCACACTCACAAACACACACACACACACATACACACACACACACACACACACTCACTCTCACCAGCTTGTCAATACCGACTTATTAGCGCCTCCCAAGGTCGATGCGTCGACCTTCAGGATGGACGCCTGTCTCTATTAACAGGAACTGGTGGAGAGTGAACCAATTGTGACGCAGAACTTGTTACCGAGCTGACAAAGTACGATGAAGTGTCCCGACCCACGCACGCACACACACACACACACACACACACACGCAAATGCATATACACAGGTGCAAATGCACACACACACACACACACACACACACACACACACACACACACACACACACACACTTGCTTATAAACACATGCAAACGCACACACACACACAAACGTTCACACACAGACACACACACACGCACACACACACAATCATAGGCAGCAATAAAATATGCGTTGACGCTCGCTGCACAAATCAACAACCGTCCGACGAGCTGATGAGATTTTAAATGAGCCTTAATTTGTTGGGAATTGTCTTTGGTAATGATAGGAGAGAGTGATAGAGAGAGAGAGTGATAGAGTGAGACAGAGACAGAGAGAGGGAGAGAAGGAGAGAGAGACACAATCAGAGAAAAAGAAGAGAGAGAAAAAAGACAGACTGGAGAATCTGTAAGAACCAAGAAACCAGAATAATGGGACCAAACTGTGCAAAGTTCCATCTGCTTCTTGTTTTTTGTTGTTGTTGTTGTTTACAGGTAAACACAGCGACATAATGCCCAGACAGACAGGTGCACGTCTTACCTGCGACAGCCCCAGGTAGATGGAGACGGTCTCGGAAATGTAGAGGAAGCGGCCCTCCTTGTTTAGTGCAAATACAAACCCGTCCAGAGACTGAAAACACAGAAGCACAGACAGGAAGAGACGAGGGTTTTAGTTCAGCTCGGAGACACTTCAGGAAACAACTGAGACTCCGCCCCCTGCAGGTAAACAGTGAGACGTGAGAGTTCGCTGGCGAAGTGCTGATGCATCTCAGGGGAGGAAACGCTGAAACCATTACACGATCATGACAGGTAAAACACCTCAACTACCTCAGCTAAGAGGCATCACCACTGCAGCTAGAAAAGAGCCGCCACCACCCTGAACAGTAAACCCGCCCCCAACCCCGCCTCTGCCCCGCCCCCGCCCCTGCTCCCCCCGCCCCGGCTCCGGCTCCGCCTCCCAAGGCCGCCGGTTCCAGCCCGTGACCGGCGGAGTGTGGGACCCAGTCCCGAACCCAGTCACCTGGGCGAAGGGGGGATTCGGAAACCTCAACTCTTCGATGAAAGAGAAAAGTAGTTGTACAGAGATGAAATGAACTCTTGTGGTGTCGGAGGTGACCTGTGGGTCAGTTTTACAATCATCTGCCTCATAGTGGAGTTCTGTTGTTGATGTTGTTCTGTTGTTGTTGTGCCACAGTTTCCCACTGGGAAGAATTGGACACAAAACTAATGCTTGATTTCTATTTCTACATCGAACCTACGCCGCCGTGAGCATTCATGCTTCTGTGTTGGCATCGCTCTGCAGTTACTCCAACAAAGCACTAGGTGGCCACAGCATTTCTATGCAACCGCGTCAAGTACTTCCGCCGCCGTTTTCGACATGTTTTTGGACATTGCTTCAAAACGACGGTGACTGAAACTGAACGGATCTCGATGGAGTCGGAGCCGACTGATGTTGAACAGCTGCTTTGGTTTTTCCTGAATCTACTGCGACGTGGAAATGAAAGCAGACGTCGGAGGAGACATCTGAACGACGGCGGCAAAGGAGGAGGAACTAGAAATGGGACGCTACCAAACTGTCCAATGACGGCGCTTGTGGTCCGTGTCACTGCGACGCCTGGTCACATTTTTTGCACCTCAGGCGACGCCATAGGCTCGACGCAGGAAGCATAAATCGTCCTTTACCTGCCGGCGGCTTGCTCAGCTCTCTTCATGCATCCTGAGGAAAGACTATCGGCATGATCATCTCCCTGCTCTCAATAAACAAATTCTCTTCAACCTCAGCACCGGACGGGAGTTGATGAGAAGCCCTGACGTCGTGGTGACCGGGGCCAAAGGCCGTAACACCCAGGCCACCGTAGCCTCACCGGCTCCTCCGCCTGCTACGACAGCGGCGACCATCGCTGCCATAGAAGCGCCAGGGTCACCGCAAGCAGAGGACGTGAAAATAAAAGTACAAATAACCGCAAAAATATCACTGAAGTTAATGTACCTAAAGTATTAAAAGTAAAAGCAGTTGTAACGCGGCAGAGAGCAGGGCTGGAACGCTGACTCACCCATTTATCTCACCCCTTTGACCCCCTCTGTGTTTGAGCTGCTTCCTGTGTGTGCGACGGGCGCCACGTGATGAGCGCCGTGCGGTGTCGCTACGCGACCCGACGGACTCGGGCGCCGTCACGTGGTCTCCACTGTGTGTCGCGTGGCCGTTGCGTGACGACACGTGAACGGAGACACGGGCGGAAACGGCTGAGAAACAAGACCAGCGCTGGTGGCAACGCGTCGTCAGGCAGCCGAGTCTTCTAGTGTCAGCCGGGTGGGGGGGTGACACACACACACACACACACACACACACACACACATAGACACACAGACACATCTGAGTGTGTCTAATGGTGTATTTATGTGAAGATCACGGCGGAACACTCGACTTCGGCAGCGAATTACACACACACACACACACACACACACACACAAAGACAACGCAGTCTCACACACACAAACACACACAAACACACGGGCGGCTCTGAGTGTGTCTAATGCTGTCGTTATGTGAAGATCATGGCAGAACACTCGACTCCTTGAGCACAATACAATGATTCTCACAAACAGACACCCACACACACACACACACACACACAAAGGCATTAATACTCCAGAGGTCAGTCGGGTTAATTACATGTGCTTCCCTGCTGTTTCCAGGCTTTTCTCTGTGCATGTTACATCCTGACACCCTGAAGATCCTGTATACAAAACGACAGTGCCGCCACTATTCATATGAATTGTTTGCGCATCTGCGACAAGAGAAGGAGGCAAAATACAAGATGAAAGAGAGGAAATGCAAAAAACAGGAGCAGAAAAAGGGAAAAAATCGGACAAAAGGCCAATGACAGACCGGTTTTTGGAACGGCTTTTCCTTTGATTGGTGGCGTTGGCAGGACTCTGCGATGCGCCGACTCCGCGATGCGCTGACTCCAAGATGCGCTGACGTAAGTCAAGCAGAGATGCGGCGAGGACAGAGCTCGGCGTCGGGACGACGGTTAAAATGGCACCTGGTGTTCGGGGACGCGTAACCAACGGCCACAGCGGCTCTGCTGGTTTTGAGGGTTCGGAGGAAAGGTCGAAAATTGCATTTGGTCTTTGGTCTGTTCTGAAAGTGCAGTTGACCTCTGACCTCTCTGCCGGGCTGGTCAGACTGATACTTGCTGTGAAATGTGAGTGTGTGTGTGTGTCCTGGCACCTCCCGGCCTGTGTCCGTTCAGCCTGCCCTTTCGTCCAATGAGATGCTAATAATAATCATCAATGAGCCTCATCGATGTCCATCCACGCCGGGTTCGTCATTAACATGTGCCCTGACTCGTTATGTGTGTGTGTGTGTGCGTCGTCAGGTTCTGGTCCGGACCAACCCGCTCCCTGCGCCGTCACCCTTCATACCTCAGCCAACTCCGTCCTCTTAACGTGTCAATTATCCTCAGATGACATTTAAACCATGCCACTAATGCTAACTAGCTTAGCATCAAAGGTTACTCCTAGCGCGCCGTAATCTAGGCTAAGCAGGGCTATGGTGATGACGACGACTCTGAAAGCTTGTGAATAATATACATTACTTATACATATATGTGTTTGACTGTGTCTAAAGCTGCATCTATGCCCCAGTCACGTTCGACTTGATCCTGGTCGGTCGGCGAAGGGGCGATGCTAACGTGTATGTGGCTGTAATGGTTTTTAATCATCTTCCCCACGGTTACCGTGTTTTACATCATTTCATTTATTTAGTGATGTGACTAGTTTTGGGCTATGGACGTATATTAGAACCGGGTTTATATCCTGGTGGCTTTTATTTCTGTGTTTCATACTGAATAGTAGACAACTGTCGTCTGGTCGCTGTGTAAATGTTGATTCAATATGGGTTTACAGATCAGGTGTTTTGATGTTTGCCGAGTCTGGTTTATGCTTCTGCGTCGAACCTTCGCCGTAGCCTGACAGTAACCCCCCCAAAAAACGACTAGTCGCGGCAACAAGGACCACATCAGCTGTGATTGGTCGACTTGTTGGCGTCGCATTAACGGCTCCTCCTCCTTCGCCGCCGTCGTACAGACCGTCTCTTCGGCGTCTCCAGCTCATCGTCAGCGACACCTCTGATTCTTGGCAGTTGGACGGATTTTTTCCTTGGTTTATCTCTGCAGTAAAGACGTCAGAAGACGCTGTGAGCTTGTTTCCAGTCGTCATGAATTTATTTCATTCTGTGGCTGTAGAAAATATTACCTCAGCCTTTAGAAACTCCTGCAGGTTAAACTGGACAAAAAAAACACTTTTCTCCACTTTTAACTCCTTTAAAGTTGCATCAACTGTTAATCTCTGGAATCGGAAACCTGACGGAGAAAATCCAAACCTTACGTTCTGACTGATTACAGCTGTGGTTGTCTCCATCTGTTGTATCAGCAGCTGCTGTAGCGCCGACTTTCATTTTTTGAGAAGGTGCACATCAATCAAGGCGTATTCTACGGTTGACTCCTCTGAAGGATACATACATTCCCAATCCTCAAGTCGCCCTTTAAGAAATCAAACATCCACAATCCGTTTCTTTTTTGTTGCAAAAATCAAGCGGATATTCCTCAGAGTCACTGATATTTTAGTCGAGAAATTTCTTCTTTGAGATTTCCTGGACCGAGCGGCCCTCACACGAGCTTCAGCGGGTTGGAGCTGCTCTGGCATGTCACGTATGAACAATAGTGCATGAACCAGCGTTTTTGGCTTGTCAGCGTATGTTTGAAGGTAAACTTCAGAGTGGTCTTTGAAAAAACCTGTTCCAAGATTCACATGGGCACATAAATATTTGGACGAACTTTAAAAAATGACACATATATGTGCAAATATTGGCTTTATACAAGGGTCCAGCCTCGGAGGTATCAGCAGATAGTTGGGTGCTGAGTCTAAATTAATAGGGATCTGTTTCTAGGAAAAGCCTCTTTCTTGGGGACAGTAGTGGGTCAGTGCATTGTGGAACAGGCTTGGATGATTCAGGGAAGACCTCCTGGTGTTAACCCATCTTATAAACCTCTGGAAATGTTCTACTTTCTATTATTTTTCCATTTTTTTTCTCCCACTGACGGATGTGACCGAAGTGTCTTGGAAGACTGTGACACCCCCCGTAAGCCTCTGTAGGTCACGGTTTACTCTGCAGCCCCTTCAGAGCAGCACAACACAGCAGTGGAAGGGGCTGAGACGCCGAGACGCCGAGATGCCGAGACGCCGAGATGCCGAGATGGTGAGATGGTGAGATAGTGAGATAGCGGCGACCTCGTGTTTTCCCTTTTCGCAGTTTTATTGTCTCGCCTGATTGAGGTCCAGGTTTTAGCAACAAGCAGCTCCAGGTGAGGGGAAGCAAATCTGCCCGTTTTCAGAGGGATTAAAAACAGATTAATTAGAATTGGAAAGCGAGTTGAAAGGTGGACGCGAGTATGCGTGTGTGTGTGTGTTTGTGCGAGTAAATTATTCTAATGCGACGCCGACGTAAACACCGTCTTTCTCACACAGAGCCATAGATGCGGCGTAAACAAACATAACCTTGCTGACTGCTTCGTTAAGTCCCAGGTTTCCTCCCGGAGGTTAAACAGGCCTCAGATTATTGGAGCAGGGACTCCGAGCTCCGAGCTCACCCCTCACAACACTGTTTTTCTGCTGCATGCTTGTTTTGTTTTGGTTTTTTTATTGTTGTTTTTTCGGCCCCTTTCGGTTTACATGAGGAATTATGTCCAAGGTCGGCGCTGTCTCCAAAGGTCAGGGAAAGGCTGTGAGATGCACAAAGGGCCGGCGTAGCTCGGAAAACGGCATCAAGGCCCCGGATAACTGCCAGTTTTGTATTTTTTTTTCCCGCAGGAGAAACAACCTTTTGGAACATTCTCATTAAAGGAAAAACACCCAGTTTGATGCCAATAAACCAAGAGCTGCCTTTTCTGCTTTTAATGCCAACAGATTTTGAATGTGGTTATGAGCAGGTTAACAGAGAACAGAGTATGTTTGGGATCGCTGCATATTTTTATCATGTCTGTTTGTTGTTGTACACAATTCCAGTTAATGACAAATGGAAAATATCGGCTCTTAATATCTGTCAAAAGAAACTTGAATCAAATGCTTAATAGATCAGCAACCAACAATAGTTCTGATGCTTCACTTGCGCATAAACTCAAACAAAAGCACCTTATTGTGATGTAACTGAACCAAGCCGAGCGAACCTGGTCCATGTCCCTGTCTGAGCCTCATCAGAGACTGATCAAAAGGCAGACTGGAGCCTGATCCGAGCCCAGTTCGAGCTCAAGCCTGATCCAAGCCGAAGCCTGATTCAAGGCTAATCCAAGCTCAAGCTTGATCTGAGCCTGATCCAAGCCCGGTTCCTAAACAGATCTGAGTCCACCACAAAATAGCACTGATCTTCGTTCAGATGTAAAATTCCTGCAAACATAAATGGGGCAGCACCTAAACCCAGTCCAAGCTCTGACTTATCATGAATCACATCTGATCTGAGCCAGATCTTAGCCCATCCAGACCCCGATTCCAAAATACATCCGGGCCGGGTCAGGACAGTTTCTTGATGAACTTTGGTTCACATTCCGCACGTGGAAATATGACGGAAACCATGTCCTGAAAAATGATGGCCCTACAACAAGAAGGGAACTGTAGAACCAGAAGAACCAAAAGTGGAACTAGAGGAACCAGCCATGAAACCAGTAGAACCAGTACAGCTGACCTCAGTCTGTTTGGTGGGATGAGGTTTTTCATGCCCTCTGTTCTTTTTCACTCGTATTTGCATATTAATAAAACATACAAACTGGGAGTTTGGATTGTTGTGTGCGTGTGTGTGTTTTTGGCAGTTTATCTTTGAGTGTGTGTGTATGTGTGTGTGTGTGTTAATGTGCAGTGGAGATAAACCCCCCTCCCCCCTTGTTTTACTAAATTCGTAAGGACCCCTCATTCATCAGTGACATAATGCATTCCTTGGTTCCCTACCCTGACCCCGGACCTAAACCTGATTCTAACCAGGAACCATGAAACTGGGTCTTAACCCCCAAAACCAGCCATTTAAACTTGCGGGGTCCAGCATTTCGGTCCCCACAGCGACGTAAAGTATACTGGGCTCTGGGTTTTTCCGGACCCCGCAAGTAGTGTTAAACGAGCCCAACATGAACGCAGAGAATGAAGGAAACAATACGAACAAATATGGGGGAGACGCTCACACACACATGAGGTGGAACAAATGGACGCTATGGCAAAAGTCATGCACCAACACACGGACACACACACACGCTCACACTCATACACATACTCACACACACACACATACACACACTCACACACATACGCATTGAGAAATCAGCACACTAACATGCTCACATGCTCACATGCACTCACAGTCATTGAGTCTCTATCTCTTCTCGTCTGCCTCTTTCAAACACACACACACACACACCCTGTGGCAGCAGCGTGTGTGTGTGTGTGTGTGTGTGTGCGTGCGTGCGTGCGTGCGTGCGTGTGTGTGTGTGTGTGTCTCTTTATGAAATCACAGAGGGTCTGACCGCCTCATAGTAATTATGCTAATTGCCTGGATGCCCTTGCCTTTATTTATGCGCGGCTGCTAAGATAAATAAAAGGAAATTGCTTTGGATCTAACTGTATTCATTTCAGCATGCTAACTAGAACACTAACACCGCTCTCTGCATTTGTGGTGTGTGTGTGTGTGTGTGAGTGGCAAGAGAGCGAGGGAGTCGGGGGGGGGGGGGGCGGGGAGGCACAGATTTGTTTACCCTTCACAAATTCTGCAGGTAATTGCAATTTTGATTGTACATTTATTTTATTGTGTGTGTGTGTGTGTGTGTGTGTGTGTGTGTGTGTGTGTGTGTGTGTGTGTGTGTGTGCACCTCCTGTCTCTCAGTCCTCTGTCATAATAAAATGTTTTGTTCTATTAACCAGAATGCAACTGTCTGAAAGCCCATGATTCTCCTGCAGCGAAACTGGAGCCAATGAACAAAAACAACAAAAACAACAAAAAGCGACGTTTTTGCCTCAAAATAACGTTAAAGCACCTTTAAAAAAGGTTTAATTAAGAGGTTTTGATGGGATTTTGCATAGATTAATGGACGGACGTATCAGTAATGGTCGCCTATGGAGCCAGGACTAACAAACGACTTGATTTTTTTAATCTGAATGAATCTTCTCATCATTTTCTCGATCAGCTGATCAATAATTCGATCTGGGAAATGTCAGAAAAATATAACGGCTCTGACGAATTCAGAGGTGAGGTCATGAAACTGCCTGTTTTTGTCCAATCATCAGTTGGAACTGACAGATTCGTATTTAATATACTTTTTTTTAATTAATATCACAAAAAAGACAAAAAAGACAGTTCAATCGACTCTCTGCTCAGTTTAAAGATAATTATTCTTCATCTTCATCATCCACCGTTATCATTAATCCGTCCGTCTGCTGCATCGTTTGTTTCTGCCAGGTTGATCAATAGTTTCCCTCCACAGGCTGTTAGACTTCTTAATAACTCTCCAATGCCCCCACCCCCACCCCCCCATCCAATCGCCCCTCTGCCATAACAAACTGTGATAAAACACATCTGTGCTCATGCACAACAACCTATTTACCTGACGTGTCTTTTATTATCATCTATTTATCATTTATATTTATTTATTGTGTTGTTGTTTTTTTTATGAACCCTGGAGATGCTCTGCTCCTTTGCTGCTTTACGACAAAGAAAATAAAGAACTTCTGACTCTGACTTTGACTCACACCTCAAGTTAGAGTTGGAGTCTTAATTATGGGGGAAATTCGGAACAGATTTCATGTTGTTTGGTCAAATTTCAATATAAAAACCCCATAAAAAAATGTTCTATGATCCGTTAACAATAAATTGACCTAAATTGTGGGTTAACCTCTGACATTTACCATAAAACAAGGCTACAGCTGAATAAGCATAACAATTTTGATAAAAATTAGTTACTTTTAGACAAGAATTCCGCGTCTTTCAGGGAATTTGGACTTTTGACACCCTGGTGGACCTGGTGTCTACGACACAGACCTCGGGTCCAGGTTCCTCTGTCTGGATCTGGACTCGGATGTGCTCAGAAGCTGTAGACTTGAGATGGACACAACGAACTTGGGTTCCAACTCGGGACTTGACTGGAGTCTGTGTTGGTTCCACAAATAAAACAAATAAAAACTGTATGATACGGTCAAAAGCTCTGTATAGAGCTAGTAAGTGGACCTTGAGTCGGAATTGTTATATCAAACTGTTATTTTCAAGGTCAGGAATAAACTTTTGATGCCAACCTGGATGAGAAATCCTTGGATAAAGACTGGTCCTGGTGCTGATGAAGACCATGTGATATGGTTAAAGTGCTCACAGGTAGTGCTGGTAAATAGATGTTCAGGCGGGACTCCTCTGTCAAAGGGTGAATTTGTTATAAACTATGGTTTTAGCACCGTTCAACTAATTGA
>CM029120.1:1545000-1622500 GCA_016859345.1 Istiophorus platypterus
TCCTTTGATTGCATCTCAAATGTATCCAACACCTTTACATTTTCGGCTCAAGTCTGAGACACGTAAATGTGACGTGAAAGAAGAAACTCGAACCGCTGAACCTGAAGTTCTGATGGATGAAATCAGCAAATTTAGTGAGTTTATAGCTCAGAACTGTTATGGGACAGAAATACTATATATATACATATATATATGTATGTGAAAGATTAAAAAAAAGGGATGTGAAAGTCGTGCAGCTACAGAAAAGGATACTGGACCCGTCAGGTCTTGTAACTTGAATGAAACTGCTGTTAGAGTGATTTTATTTTTAAACAGCTACTGATCTGTATAAGTCATAATGGCACAACAGGCAATAAAATCTCTCAAAAGAAGGGTTGTTGCAAATTGAACTGATTACGTTAACTCAGACTGAGCCTTGGTCATTAAATTAGCCTGGATGACCTTTGAACTTTGCACGCACCTATGAGAAAAATTAGCGAAGGCAAAAAGTTCTCTCAGATTACTTCGATGTTTCCGCTTTAGAACACGTCCTTTTCATACCAGCCGTTCTTTAATGAGGCCTGATGAGAACCCGACGGCTCTGAACTTTGCAGCTAAGGTACGATCGGGTCACATGGTCCCGTTCGCTGTCAGCTACGCGAGGAGCTCGGACTTCCTGTTGGAGAGCCGAACTGCTTCCTGTGCAGCTAATGCGCTGACGAGCGGCATCAAGAGTCAGGCTGACATTCTGCCTGCAAAGGTCAACACACACACGCACACACACACACATACACACATTCAACAGTATACACGTCCTCATAAGGATAAGCACACCCAAATCGACTCTCACACTCACAAACACACACACACACACACACACACACACACACACACACACACACACACACACACACACACACACACACACACACACAGGTCTTGCTATCATTGCCAAGTCCAAAAGGTCAACTTCATGCTGATTGGTGATAGAACTATCAAATGAACCAATCAATAGCCAGGAAGGGGGAGGAGGAGGAGGAGGAGGAGGAGGAGGAGAAAAGGGGGCCTCAGGGAGGGAGAGGAGAGAGAGAGAAAGAGCACGAAGGTGGGAGGATGGAGAGAGCGAGGGAGGGAGAGGAAGGAGTGGCAGGCTTGGACAGAGAGGTGAGGGGTGAGTGAGGTAAGGAGCCTCTGAAGAGAGAGAGAGAGCGTGAGAGAGAGAGATGGGAGGATGGGGAAAAGGAAGTGGAAGGTGCAGAAAGGTCAGCATGTCAATACAGGAGAGAGAGAGGCAAGGGGAGGGAGGGAGAGAGAGAGAGAGGCAGGGGAGGAATAGGGAGGTATGGCCAGAGAACTGGGAGGGTGAGAGAGAGAGTTGGAGGGAAGAGTTGAGGGGAGAGGAGAGTTCAGAAAGGTCAACACATGTCAATATTGGAAAGAGAGAGAGAGAGAGATCAGCACAGAGCAGAGAGAGAGAGAGAGAGAGAGAGAGATGTGTCCTCTGCTTCATTCGTTTTTTCTGTTTTAATAAACTCATTTTACCTGAGATTAAAAGTCGAATGTGTGTTTATCGCTGTAACATGGCGATGAGGGTCCGGTATACGAGGGTTTGGGTCTGACGGGGCGTGCACGGTCGTGGAGGTTGGAGGTCGCTGTGAAGACTTGGCCAGAGCGCCCCCCCCCCCCCATAGAAGTGGGACGAAACAGGAGCAGCTGACGTCGTTATCACGGAGCCACAACGTCCACAAAGGAAGGAGAACGAAGCATCTGACCTCATGCAAGAGACCGCCGTTGATTTCCTGTTTCCAGCCGACGGTCGTGATGGATTTATTTTTTAGTAACCATGGTAACAAAGCTCTCCTATCCTTAGTGATGTAATCTTTTGAACCGCAATCACAACGTTCCCCCCAAAAGACCCCAATGGGTCGGTTTTCTGCCTAAACCTAACCAGAGATTTGTATAAATCATAAAACAGATTCATTCTCAACAGTTTCATGGCTCTTGAGGGAAGTGACAGTGATGTCATTCTGCCAGCAGGGGGCGTCTGATCGGGAAACACGTCAATATCGTAGCCATTGGATTTGTTTTGTTTAGTTTCGATGTCATATTAATTATTGGTCTATTTTCTTTTTGGATTCTCTTGTCATTGTTTTACTTTATACTCCCTAGAAATCAAATTTTAATTTGATTTTAATTGTTGTGATTGAGAGACTTGAAATTTTATTGAGGAGTTGAATATTTACTTTTTAATTCAAATTAGAAATTTGAAAGAAAGGTGGAGCGAGGTAGAGAGAGAGCAGGAGGGAGGGAGAGTGAGAAAGAGGGAGAGAGTGAGAAAGAGAGAGAGAGAGGTAGAGAGAGAGAGAGATAACAGCATCAGTGTGATATTGCAGACACACAACCCCCTACTTTTTAATCAAAAGCAACAATCGACATGTGGACAGGTGACCAACACACACACACACTCACACTCACACACACACACACACACACACAGTGACAGTCCTGGAGTAATAATTCCACTCTTCCAGTTATTGCTCAGAGCTCAATATCACTTTAATTCCCTGAAGAGCTCTGTGTGTGTGTGCATGTGTGTATGTGTGTGTGTTAGAGGTCCTGACCAAAGCTCTCTCTCTCTCTCTCTCTCTCTCTCTCCTGTAGTGCAGTCGTGTGTGTCGTTCAGTCACAGCTGTACAGAGCAGATGTTAAAAGGTTTCTCTCAATAAAGAGACAGTAAAATTCCTGATATGACGCAGGAGGAAGTGTGAGCTGAAGATGTGGAATCGCGTGATTCTCCCGGCTCAGAAATAAATGGATGCCCATCGGAAGCCTGTACGACAGAAGCTGGGAGCACAGCTTCAGTACATCGTCCTAATCTCGTTTAACGTCGGCACTTTTCCAGTGGGGCTCTGCACGTCGGCGTCGACCCCACGGATCCGTCGCAGTCGAGGCTCCGCGGCTGCGTCCTGTCTAGAGTGGTCACATCACCGTGAAACCCACATCATTTTAATCAGACTCCTCAGTCTCAAACTTCCTTTACGTTCAGTCATTGTGCATGTGCTGAATAAGAATCCGTCACGTGTTCATTATGTCGGGTTAAGAAACATGAAAGAGAGAGAGGTTTCTACCTGGGCTGAGTTTGATCCCTTTTCCTATTTGTTCTATTGTTTTTTATTCTGCCCTGTTCCATGGTGTTACAGATGTTCCACCACATCTGCTCAGGCCTACAGATTTCATCAGGTCACACTGTGTACACAGGTACTTATTCCTTATTTATTCAAGTTGTTCTTGTCCACTAAAAATCATCTCTGTTCTTGCAATGTGGCCTCCGCTCAAGGTCCCCTTATGCTCTTTTTTTTCCTTACCACTTTTATTGCTCTTTTTGGAGCTTTCAACCATAACGGTTGTTCATTCTTGACCCCAACAGATTAATCTCCACTTCAACGTCACCGATTCAACTTTATGAACTGGTGTCTCCGTGTGTAAAATGTCGGGCTCAACTTTTTGAGTGGAAGTCAAGAGTTTAAACATCTACAGTGTCATGACCCAAGGATGAAGACCTTTCGATACGGTTGAAAGTGCGAGTAATGGCGAGAAAGTGGACCATTAGATTGTTTTGTTAACTGCAGTTTCCGAGGTTAAGAGTTGAATCGCTGAGCTCTGTTCTATTTTAATTTTAAGTTCACTTGAACGTTGGTTGGTTGGTTTTGGTCCCTGACAGACCTCCAATCTGTCACCTTGGAGACGGGATGCGGCGAATTCCTAACAACAAATGATGGGGCACAGGCAATCAGAAACACATGCACACGCACACACACACACACACACACACACATGCACACACATACAGAGATATGCACAATATGTTGTATGATTCAAGGACAGAAGTGTTGATAAATCTCTTTTAATGCTCTCCAGATGGATGCTGTTCCTCTGCAGTTTAACCTTAGGATACCCTTCCAAAACAGGGAGCAGATGCACAGACGTCAGGGTCCCAAGTGCCCCCCCCCCCCCCCCCACATACTGGGTGTTTACCGTGTCTGAACAGGAAACTTATTCCTGGCTCTCTCCGTGACCACCTACTAGACAAAGTGGGCAACATGGTACTTGGGGTCCCAGAGTCCACCAACAACTCTTTCTGTAGTAATTTGATTAGCTCTAGTTTTTTTCATGGGAATATGGGAACGTACACTACACTAAAGCTTATACTTCAATTGACATGATAATGGCTCGAGGGCAATTTATTGCCTGTATCGGCTGGAACACCATTCATCTGTTAAAATCTAGAGTTTATGATCTGTATTGTAGCTGATATTATGAATACAAGGTCCTAAAATTAATTCACCTTCACTAAAACTACCACAGCACAAAACCCACGGGTTATTGCTCCAGCAGAGAAGCACTGTGGAGATGCCAGGGGTATTTTTTTGTTGTTGTTGTAGTACTGCAGCTGGCCACCAGGGTAAAGTTTTGGCAGTGTTTCCTCGCTGCGACACATCTTTATTACAGGGAACGTCACCTGTGATTTTACAGCTGTTTCCAGGTGCTGAGGAAAATTACTCTGTATGTGAGAAGGGCCTTCAGTGTCTCCAGAGGGAAATGGGGTCTTGTGCATGTCCTCAAGTGATGTCACTCGAGTCAGTGTCAGTTTTGGGGGGGGGGGGGCTGAGGACTACAAGTTTGAAAAGTAAAAAAAAAAAAATCCTTTTGGTTGCGGAGGAAGAAAGACGCGAGACCCTCGCCAGACCCCTGTAGACCTACCCCCCCATCATTAGCCGCTACTAGCATAACACACCACCGCATCTCTGACCAAGGTCAAGTTGCCTTGTGGGTGATGTAGTTTGCCAGATTGTGACAAAGAAGAATGTGGGGAATAAATTAAAAAAAAAAAAAAAAAAAATATATATATATATATATATATATAAAAATAATATATATATATATATGTGTATGTATGTATGTATATATACATCTATTTTTAAATCTTGCAGGCTTTTATAGTGGTCTACCTGACCACTGGGGGGGGGCTCTTGTCAATGGACAAGAAAAGAATCCACATCATTATCTTTGCATGCTATGAGACACTACTATAATTCACACACACTCTTACACTCACACACTCAGTTAAAGGAAATAAGAATTGTGCTCAAGGGCACAAAAACAATAAAGACTGAATAAAACATTCACTCACACAAATGCACACACACGCTCTCTCTCTCTCTCTAATCACAAGCTCCCTCAATCTCTTCACTGTCGTCTTAGTTCCTGATTAACTTAATGATAAAAGATACACCGATAACATCTTCAATATTAGGAAGAGTAAATGTAATTACAATGCTCATTTAATCAATTATCCCCGCAGTTATGGTGCGAACATTAGCATCCAGCCGTGTGTTTGTTAATTTGTGGTGTTGTTGGAAATGTTGGGGCGTTTTTTTTTTTGTTTGTTTGTTTTTTTTTAGAGCTTTGGTTTAACTTGGGGAATAAACAGCTTGAAGTCGCCACAATCACGATTCATCAATCGCGAAATGCATGCAGATGATCATTAGCCGCTTTAATGGAGAGGTCTGTTAATCCTAGTTTTTTCTCGAACAATTTTAAATATCAGCCTGTGCCTTACTCTGCATACGAGGCTGATTTCTCCTGATAGAAACAGACATTTGCCTCAGATTTTAAGTTTCACAGCAGAGGAACAACTAATAATCAACCACATATCTTTTTTTGCCATTCTGACAAAATATTAATCACTAAAAGAAGGGGGTGAAGGAAACGTTGGTTCTGATGTTTCCTCGATTTGGACCCGGTCTGGTTTTACATGGAGACGTCCCAGTCCGAGGCCGAAACAGAGGGATGAAGATGGAGAGAACAGAGAGGTTGGAGGATGGGAACGAGGGCGAGAGAGCATGGCAGCGAAGCAGGGAGAGAGAGAGAGGGAGAGAGATATATAGAGAGAGCGATTATGATTCCAAAGCGGCGGACGGCATTTGTCTTCATTTGGCGTGACTGGCTTCATGCGTTATTATTAGCGGCTGTCGGAGCGAGCAAGAGAGAGAGAGAGAGAGTGAAAGAAATGAAGTGGGGGGGTTGTAGGAAAGAGAGAGGGAGAGCAAGCGAGGAGCAACAACAGAGAGTAATGGAGGGGGTGAAGGAGGAAACGGCCACTGAAACACAGAGGTATGTTGGAGGAGATCCAGGACATGACATCTATTTTAAATATTTGTCCTGCTCACGGGAGATGAAGGAAGGTCGGTGGACTCTACACACACACACACACACACACACACACACACAATAGCCCAGGCTGGCAGTGAGCTCTTTTACCCGACATATTTTTGTTAAATGCCAGTTACAGTAACATTCAAGTCTCCAATGTGTGAAACTGGGAAGTTTCCCTCTGCTTCCATTCTCTAAGCTTAGCTAAGCAAAGCTAACAGTTTCCCTCTGCTTCCAGTCTCTAAGCTAAGCTAAGCTAACCATGTCCCGACTCCAGCTCCTTACTGAACACGCACACACACACAAACACACACACACACACACACACAGTTGACATCCATCCAGACGTTTCGCTGTAGTTTACTTTGATCCGCCCCCTTTTCCGACCGCCGCCCCTCTTCGTGAAGCCGGGGGCCCCAGCGGACGACGATCGACCGACCGACCACATCGTCGTCTCCTCCAGAGAAGCGCTCGGGCGGCGGCGGCGGCCACCGCGTCCCGCCTGACCTTCTCCCTCCGGCCCCGCCCCCATCCCTCGTTTCCGCCTCAACAGACCTCGCTCCCATTGATGTTCTTCTCTTCCCTTGTTCCAGTTATTAATCCATAAACTCAGCAGTGAAAACAGCAGCTCTGCCTGTTTGCTCCCCCATTAATGATTTTCTGTGTGTCTTTTTTTTCCTCCCACAGAGAAAGTGCTCCCAGATTGAAAATGATTTCCTCTTGTTTCTCCTCTTTATTGCTTTATGTTTCTTCTTTTCACTTTCGGACATGCAACCTCCGTCCGATCAGATAAATCCTCACATTCGATCTCAGTTTCCTCCGGTTGCTGCCATCGTGTTATTTTCATTTGAATCTTTTCTTCTCAAACACTGAGAGTTTGATGCACAATGCATACAAATGTAAACTCATGTACATAGGAGTGTGCTAGAAGTCGGTGGGGGCATCATCCAGGTGCAGGGAAGGGGAGGGGCGGACGGACGCGAGGCTACGCGACCCAGATGAGGTCGTTCAGGTGGAGACGGCTTCAGAACCAAAACTTCTTATTGTTACATTTGTTTTTTGAAACTCTGTCAGTGGCCCTGGTGGGGGTGGGTGGGTGAGGGGGGGGCTCACATCACATCACAACAAGCCCCCCCCATTAGAGGAACAGAAGAAGCTTTTTAGATCAGAGGTGAAACATCTTTGAGACCAAATTCCAGTCACCATTGATATAATTTTACTTGGATAACAAGGAGACGTTTGACAGAAGACGCATGAGGGATATTTAGGATTAAAGCAGGTTAAGGTGTGAATACAGACCAGCCCCCAGACACCCCCCCCAGGTGAAAAGCAAAGTTTCCCTTTACACACAGGACACGTGTGTGGTTTCACTTATGTCCTCACGTCTTTGCGCTGGTTGAGTAAGGCCCCAAATTTAACAAGATTTTGACTGAAATCTGGCTGATGTGAAATCAGCCATAATCAGCGCAGCAACTTGTCGCCCATCGACGCCACGATCTGGCGGCCTGAGGGAAGAGCCCCCCCCCCACACACACACTTCCCCCAGTCGCCTGTAAGGGCTGGAGGGGGCTGTGAGCTCAGCGGAGAGCCACACATAGGTCTGCATACACTCAAAACATAAAGCAACGGACCTGCTGCTCAGCACGGGCGGCGCTCGCTTTTCACCCCTCCGCTCCTGAAATGAGTCAGGCGGCGCCGGTTCAGAATGCACACGCACGCACACGCACACACACAGACGTATATACACAAACGCACACACACACACACAGACGTATATACACAAACGCACACACACACACACTGTCTCACACACACACACTGTCTCACACACACACACACAGACGTATATACACAAACGCACACACACACACGCAAACAGGCTCATGGAAAAACACACACACAATGGTGGAGATTAGCGAGGAAACAAAATGAGAGAGAGTACAGGGAGAGAGATGTGAAGACTGAGGGGGGGGGGCGAACGACAGCCAAAATCATGGAGGCGTTTCCTGTTTGATTAGAGCAGATTTCTCTGTTGGATTGTAGTGATTATGGAGGGTGACAGAGCCAGGTGACTGAGACATGCCAGCCGTCTCACACACACACACTGTCTCACACACACACACACGCAAACAGGCTCATGGAAAAACACACACACAATGGTGGAGATTAGCGAGGAAACAAAATGAGAGAGAGTACAGGGAGAGAGATGTGAAGACTGAGGGGGGGCGAACGACAGCCAAAATCATGGAGGCGTTTCCTGTTTGATTAGAGCAGATTTCTCTGTTGGATTGTAGTGATTATGGAGGTGACAGAGCCAGGTGACTGAGACATGCCAGCCGTCTCACACACACACACTGTCTCACACACACACACACAGACGTATATACACAAACGCACACACACACACACACACTGTCTCACACACACACACACAGACGTATATACACAAACGCACACACACACACACTGTCTCACACACACACACTGTCTCACACACACACACTGTCTCACACACACACACTGTCTCACACACACACACTGTCTCACACACACACACTGTCTCACACACACACACTGTCTCACACACACACACTGTCTCACACACACACACTGTCTCACACACACACACACAATGGTGGAGATTAGCGAGGAAACAAAATGAGAGAGAGTACAGGGAGAGAGATGTGAAGACTGAGGGGGGGCGAACGACAGCCAAAATCATGGAGGCGTTTCCTGTTTGATTAGAGCAGATTTCTCTGTTGGATTGTAGTGATTATGGAGGGTGACAGAGCCAGGTGACTGAGACATGCCAGCCGTCTCACACACACACACACACACACACACACACACACACACACACACACACACACACACACACACTCCCAGGCAACAGATCGGTGACAGGAGTGAAGCCATAACCTTCCCCACTTTACCCACAATCCCTCTGGGGACTGGCCCAGCCAGCTGCTGCCGCTGTCGCCTCCCTGACTGACAGCCTGACGCACGCGCACACACACACACACACACACACACACAGACACACACACACACACACACACACACATCGACACACACACAGACGTATATACACAAACGCACACACACACACACACATACTCAAAAACACAAACACAAGCGCACACCATCAGACACACACACACTGACGTGTACACACACGCACGCACACACGCACACGCAAACAGGCTCATGGAAAAACACACACACAATGGTGGAGATTAGCGAGGAAACAAAATGAGAGAGAGTACAGGGAGAGAGATGTGAAGACTGAGGGGGGGGGGCGAACGACAGCCAAAATCATGGAGGCGTTTCCTGTTTGATTAGAGCAGATTTCTCTGTTGGATTGTAGTGATTATGGAGGGTGACAGAGCCAGGTGACTGAGACATGCCAGCCGTCTCACACACACACACTGTCTCACACACACACACACACACACACACACACACAGAGTAATAAATGCGTTCATAACACCGTAACACACACACACACCTCTGAAGGCTTGTTAACGTGCACGTCTTTCACATCTGCCTCCGATCTGGGATTCTCAGCAGGGTTCTGGTTTTATGACACCAGACGAAAATATCATACGATACGACGTCACACGGCTCACATGACATCACTACACGTCGCGCGACGCAACACGAACACGGTGGCAACAACAACATGAGTCAATAGATACAATAGATACAGAAACACATATGAAAAACGGCAGAAACAACGACACAAAAATGAGACTGAAACACTACGACCAGGATCAGCAGGACGACACATGTTATTGATGTTGTTATTGTTATATTTGTTGTTGTTATTATTATTATTATCATTATTATTATTATTGTCATTATTAAAGCATTCAACACACTGAGTCCTCCACAGGCCCCAGGTTCAGACTTAAAACTGTATCCGAAGCATAGTCGATGAAATTATGTCCCAAAATTGCTTGTTTACTTCCCAGGGTCAAAACATGTTTATTCTCCTCAAAGAAAAGCATCATATAAGTAGCTGCTTCTACTTGAGTATTTTCATTTCATCCTTTTATCCTTTTATCCTTTTATCCTCAACTATATATGTGACAGACATCGTTACTTTTAAAAATCTGAGGAGAGAATAAAATGCAATACAACTACCCTCCTATAGAAATAGCAGCGTTTAGCTGTGAATCCTCGTCGTGTCACCATAGAAACACTCTCTCCCTAAACTTGGTCACCTGGTTTCATTTCAAAAGGCTTTTGAGGCTAAAAGACATCAAATTATCCAATATTTCCCAAAAGGACAGAAAAACAAAAAATAATGGAAATGGATTTGAGGAGCAGAACTTTGTTTTTTTCCTATTTTCTCTCCCATTGATGGTCTAATGTCACTTCAGACTGGGTTTGCTACCAAACAACAGTAGTTGAGCTACACAACGTAAGGGAGGGAAAGAGAACGAGAGGATGAGAGTAAAGGAGGAGAGAAGGAAGTGGAGAGGAAACGACAAAATAAAAGCGTCTTGGAGACAGAAAGAAAGAGAGAGAAGAAAAGAGAAAATCCCTCGTCGTCAGTCTGACAGTAAAACCATTAATCCGCATGCTCACAACCTTATAATGAAATTATTCTACAGAATCCGCCTTCACTGTGTGTGTGTGTGTGTGTGTGTGTGTGTGTGTGTGGGAATGTGTGTGTGAGCAGATTAATTTGGCAGGGGGTGAGGATTCGCTCTATCCCACATCTGGAGAGGAGGGGTGGGTGGGGGGGTGGGGGGTGTTACATCTCAACCCTCCCCTGTTCGGCCCAGTGTTTGTAACACACACAAAGGCACGCGCACACATGCAAACACACAGACACACACACACACACACACACACACACACACACCCACAAACACACACACAACAAAGCGACAGACGGACGGAGATATAATCTGATCGTCTTTTCATTGTTGGCGTTTGTTCAATTGTCACTTTGGCTTTCTAGTGATCCTCTGTTTCCCTTGATCTCTCTCCCTCTCTCTCCCACTCTCTCTCACTCTCTTTCTCTCTCTCTCTCTCTCTCTCACACACACGCACACACACACACGGCAGGATACAAGGAATGCAAATACAAGTACTCTGCTACTGTTTATCTTTTTACTCCTCTGTTATTGTTCTATTTTTTGCGAGTGCGTCCGTGTAAAGTCGACTAAATCTGGATCCATCGCTGTTCACAGGCACTTTGCGTTTCCACGTGCAACCAACTGGCACACAACAGGACGGGAACATTTCCTGGTTGAGCAATCGTTCCGACGCGGCCCCGGAACCCGGGCTCCACGCCAGTCCCTCGCGGACTCGTCCGGTCCAGTCCGGTCCGGGTCTCTTTGATCGCCTACGCTGCGTTTTAATAAAGATCGGTTTGGCGCTCAGCTGATCTCATTTACATAACCGGCATCGTCCAATAACTAGGTCATAGCTTTTAATCTGCCAAACACGAATGAAGGTTACTGGAGACAGCGACAGGATATTGACATTAATAAAATTAATAAGAAGAAACTTTAGTGCTACGGCGCCTTTCAACCCCCCCTCCCCCTTTTTTTTGTTTTAAGCCTGGACCGTGGATGTTTTAACAACACTTGATTCTCTGATCCAAGAGGCCTGGGGAGGCCCGGATGTAGAACAGGGTGGGGGGGGGGGTCGTTCAGCTGTATTAGTTTGGCTTTGTTTATATTTCTGACCCTGAATGGCAGGACTGGACAAGACTCTCAATGTGATGGTTGGAGTCGAGGTACTGACCAAAAAACAACTCCCAAGTTTCTAGTCGAGGGCTTTGTTGTTGGTTGTTTGTTGTTGGTGGTCCGGGGGGGGGGGGGGTAGTTAGAAATATGATCAGGAATTCAGGAATTCAGTCTTATTTGTATTCAGTGACAGAAGTTAGAAGCCATCTAGTCCTTAATAACAGCAAAGCAGCGATGCAGAGAATCTGGATTATTATAATATATAATTATAATATATTATAATCTTTTCAGGGCTAAATGGGATATAAAGCTGGGAGCTATTGGCCTGACAATGCAAGGGCACAGAGGCGAAATCCCACAGCCGCAGGCCGATAGATACAAACCGGACTAAATGGGGCCTAGGATGGAGCCCTGTGGGACGCCAATGTGTCATGAGGGAAATATCAGGCTCTCTAGCTGCTAAAAGCTCCACCGTGTTCAACAGCAGACAGTGGGCGTTTAGAGGTTTTATCTTACCGAAACTAGCCGCCCCGCGGGAGCCAAATGGGACGCCGAACGAACCAAAAATAAAAGAGCTGAAATGGGCTAAAAGGCGGCGTAGGGTCGGGAGGAGCTTCAGCGTCAGCTGGTAATTGTATGTGGGTCTGTTACGCCTCATGAATCACTCATATTTGTTTGACCCATTGTTAATGAATGTTGTTAAAATGGACGGCGTTTGATATACTAAAGCCAGTTTTTATAAGGGAGCTAATAGACTCACCAACATGTCACACGTGTACATTTTCATATGACTTAAATAACAGCAAGTTTCTTTCTGTTTCTGGAAAAAATCTGGTATCATGTCACATAGGCTGATAACTGAAGATAATACGTCGCTAACTCTGAACTCTCCAACCCTCCGTCACCCTCCATCCGTTTATTTTCCTCTCTCTCATTTTCTCCTCTGTTCCTCCCTCCCTCTCCCCCTTTTCTTCAGCCTCGTTCTCTCTCTCTCTCTCTCGCACCGAGCCTGTTGAAATTCAGTCGGTCTCTCAAGGTTGTTAGCGCACACACTCTCTCTCCGTCTCTCTCTATCTCTCTCGCCCTCTCTCTCTCTCTCTTTTACACCGGCATCACGTCGGCCGAGGGAAGGGGGTCAAAGATCACGGCAATCTGCCTGCCTCCCTGGTCCTCCCACTGGACGGCTTGATTGACAGCAATCAGGACTAACCTCCCTCCTCCTTCCTCCGCGTCCCCCCTCCTCCCCTTCCTCCCCCACCCCCCCTCCGCCTGTCAAGACAAAGTGGCTGATTGTCTGTGTGTGTGTCTGTGTCTGTGTGTGTGTGCGTGGACCACTTCCTCTGTCATTTTTAATTATCCAAATGATATTCAGCTTCAGACAGCCCCCCCAGCTCCAACCCCGACCCCCCAAAAAAACTCCCATAATCCCCCAGTCCGCCCTCTCACCAGACGCTGTCAGGAGGGCACCGTCGCGCCGCCATTAGCATAAGAGCGTGTTTGTTTAAAGAGCCCGTCCCGCCTATAAAATCAAACAATTAGAGATGCAGACAAGCCTTGGCCTATTGACTGCATAAATAATAAGACCCTGCACTCGTCTTTCTTCCCTTTTTTCCTTCATTTTTTTTTCCATCTTTCACTCTCTGGACACTTCGTTTATTGGTTCACACCCCCCACCACCACCCCCCCCACTGCCCCCCCTTTCTCTCCGTCCATCTTTCCTCAGTTATTCCCACTGCTAATGAACCTGCCGGACCTCACAGGAAGTCGGGGGGCAGTCAGGGGGAGGAGGAGGGGGTTATGGGTAATCAGGATGCGAGGCTCGACACTCACCGCCGTGACCTTTAGTCCCGCCGCCGCCGGGTCACGGCGGGGCCTCTGGAGTCATCTGGGCATGCAGGCTGGCGAAACCTGCCTGAAACCCAGAGCTAAGTGCATCCGTGTGTGTGTGTGTGTGTGTGTGTGCTTGTGTGTGTGTGTGCTTTTTGAATATGCAGGTCTTAAAAATTCATCTCAAGGCCTGGACTTCAATGCTCAGATGCAGGGTGAGTGAAATTTATCTGAAACACTGCATCTGACAAGTTGCTTGTGTGTGTGATTGTGTGTGTGTGTGTGTGTGTGTGTGTGTGTGTGTGTGTGTGTGTGTGCATTTGTGTGTGTGCGTGCGTGTGTGTGTGTGGGCGTGTGTGTGTGTGCATGTAGAGATCTGACACTAATAGATGATCTGAGCCAAATGAAGACGTTCCCTCAGACTTTACTCATCAGTTTGATATATCCTTTAAATACATTGTTAATCATACATGCTTCATACGGGCTTTGATGCTTTGAATAAAAAGACCCCCCCCCTATAAATTGAACAGCGCTCGCCTTGCTGATCTCTCTGCTCGTCTCCCTCAGGTCACATTCATACATTCAAGGACAGTGTTCTCTGAAGCACCTCTTGAGTGTTTTAGGCCCCATTTTACACATCATTTAAAGGGTCTTTCTATCCGGCTGAACTCCAGATGAGATTTTTAAACACTTGGATTTACACTTGGCCACATAGGGATGTGCAGAGTCTGAAATGAATACCCACCAAGCGCCGAACGCAGGTGCATTTCAGGTCTGGCAAGTAAATCTCGACCATCCACCACATGGCAGGTAATGTTTGTACCACAACAGTTATGAAACATTATCCTGAGTCTCCACCGCATTGTGTCTTCTGGACGCTCTGCTTCAGTCCCCTGATCCTGTCGGGTGTAACGTTATCTTAGCTAACTCAGGTAGTGAGCTAACGGCACCTCATAAAACACTATCCTGAGAGTCTCTACCACATTTTGTTTCACAGACATTTTGCTTCTGTCCTCTGTCTGACGTAGCATTAACCTAGCTAGCTAACACCGACTAAGGTACTAGCTAACATCACCCCAACATCAACTCATAAGAAAATATCCTGAGAATCTCTAGCTGCTCTGCGTTTGTCCTTTGTATTTGTGACATTAACCTAGCTAGCTAACACTAACTTAGGTAGCAAGCTAACGCTAACCCATAAAAAACTGTCCTGAGAGTCTTTACCACTGTGTTGAGGCTAGGTAGCATTAGCATTAGTGTTAGAATAGTAGGATAGTGTCTATTTTGGGACAGTCAATTACCAGCCAGTGTGGCAGGTGGTCTGAGATCTACTTACCAAACCAGAAATAGGTCGGCTGTTAATTTCAGACCCTAGAAATATGGATGCAATTTGTCCAGAGCACACGATCCAGAGCCTTTGTCCAGACGGCCTGTCTTTTGGTTTTGACGTCTGCGTGCAAAAGGAAGAGCTCGTCCAGTTCGGGTCAACCTGGTGCCAGTGCGACAACCGGGGCGACAAAAACACCAGAAGAAGAACGAGCAGTTTAGCAAGCTAGCTAGCAGCTGTGCATGAACCAATGGGAATCACATTCACGATCTAAAACACTAGACACTTTATTGTCTCTAGAGGGTTCTAGACCCACAGAGATCATTCAGATATCAAATCGATCAGAAATCAATGAAACAATTCAACAGCTCGGATCAACTTCTCTACGACTGTTTTTTGTTTCTGGATAAAAGGTGCCTCAACCCCCCCCCCCCCCCCCCCCCGGAGGTGACTTGAACAGCTGCGTTTCAGTCTCTGCCACGATTCTGGCGTTGACACATTTTGAGATCATCAATGTACCTGATCAACGCAACACGTACAAAGCGGTTCGGTTTTTAAACGGAGCAGTAAAGGAGCACATGTGCCGCTGATGTCAGTTTGTTTACCGTTCGCTATTTAGCCTTTTTATTAAAAGACTCAATAAAAAGGGATTTATATTTTCACAAAACAAAACCGAGCCAAAAAAAGGAGATCAAGTAAATGTTCATAAACCACCTTTTAAAGCTCAGCAGTGCCCCCCCCATTGTTCCACTCTGCTGCCTTTCAACTGTTTGACGTCCTGTCTGTCTGCCTGTCTACCTGTCTCACCTTCAGTCACCCCACACATGCCGCCACTTCCTGTTCACGAACCGTCAGAGTAATAAAGGCCCCGCCCTCCCCGATCCACGAGGGCAGCTGATCCTTCCCTTCACCCCTTTTGTCCTCCCACGTCTCCAAGTCTAATGTTTTTCTAAGTGAAACTCATTGGCCGACAGCTTGATTGACGGGGCTGACGGGAGGAGGCCGCCGTGCACGTGCGACGCCGCTGTCATCTTTAATTTGCCGCTGAGCGCCGTGACAACGCGCGGGCACCTTACATCTGTTTTACGGGCCGGGGGAGTTCGTTAACGGCTGCAGGTGAGTGACTCCAACGCTTCCTTTTTCCCTCGGGTCAGACAAACTGCTGCCGTTGTTCACTTGCATTTAAAACACAAAAACCCATATTCAAGTTTTGTAATTGTTCATCACGTCACTAGTAAACTGCGACTGCAGGAGCTCCAGGCGACGTCTCTGAGCCTTTGAGTTAAAGTCGATTTAAAGAACAGAACCGAGGCTTTTGGGATCAAAGCTGCCTCCGTATGGAAGAGTACGGATGAGCAGGAAAGACAAACCTCGACCCTTTGTGCTAAAGAAATTGGAAATAAACCAGTAAAGTGCTCAAGTGTCAGCTGTGTATTGTTGTTATTGATTGTGATATATGGGAAAATTTCAAACTAAAATCATGTTAATACGTTTTAGAGAATTTATTGCAAACTTGAAAAAAATGTAACCAGAATATCTTCACTCTCTTTAAAAGTATGTTCTCAGCTGAACTGGGACAAATGTGGTCAAGACGTGTGTGTGTGCATGTGTGTGTGTGTGTGTGTGTGTGTGTGTGTGTGTGTGTGTGTGTGTGTGTGTGTGTGCGTGCGCATTCCATCTACTCTGTGTCATGATTGAGTGATGTTAAAAATGTGTGTGTGTGTGTGTGTGTGTGTGTGTGTGTAATGGATGAGAGCGTCTGAACAACAGTCCAGATACTTAACATAAACCATCTATTAAAGCAGGGTGGGGCACGTCAGCCGCCGTCATTCACCGGGGGGGGGGGGGTAAGTGTGTGTGTGTGTGTGTGTGTTTATTCATGCACTCTGACTCTCTCTCTCTCTCCACCACACACACACACAAACACTCCCACTCTTCTATACTTGCGAGGACCCATGTCTGTTCTACTGCATTTGTGAAGAGATTGAACGTATCGTGCGGTTTTGCGCTCGAGTAACATCGTCTGCAAAGTCACCGAGTCCCTCACACACGTGGTGTCGACACACACACGGTGCTGCAAACTACACCTTAACGCCGCTACGCACACACACCACACACGCACGTATGCAAACACGCAAGCACACACACACGCTCAGGGCCTTGACAGACCTCTTCTCCTAAGTAACAGATTCATGCATGAAAAAAAATAAATAAAAAATGTCAATACGTTGATTTCATGCTTGTTTAAAGCGACTTCACATCACATATAAAGAAAAACAGCGAGTGAGGAGGGTGTGTTTTCTCCTCCTGTTCCCCCACAACAAGGTGTCTGGTCCCTGAGTGAAGCCAGATTTACTCCCACAGAAAACAAATTCACAACTTATTAACAACACAGTACAAGCAAAGGGGAAAAAAGGGAAGTTAAGACCTGAAGTATTAAAATCCCCCCGTCTTAACAGAACAGATGAAACACACACAACTGCCAGTGCTTTAGAAAATGTTCTTATTTCATAAATATTTGTTTCCTTGCTCTGAAATTATCGTCCTTCCCTGAAGTGCCCTTAACTTTTCCGAAAAATTCCTCTGCGCTCACCAAACTTTCCCAGCGGTTTCTACTCTCTCCCAAGTGTCCTCAGCGTCCAGCGGCGTCCTCGACCCTGACGTCATGGCCGCCATCTCCCATCCACCCGTCTCCACGTCGTCCCGTCACTTCCTTTCCCATCGGCTCCCCGTCCCACCTCCTCCAGCTTCATTCAGAAACCTGTCCCTCCGTCCTTATGTCTACGTCTTCTCCTCTGTCCTTCTGTCTTTATCGCGCCCTCATTTTGGTTCCTCGCCTCCCTGTCTCCCTCACTTGTCTCCTCGTCGTCTTTGTGTGTGTGTGTGTGTGTGTGTCTTTTACCAGGTGTGGCACTCTCTCCCCTAGACACCCATCCTGCCAGGTGTTCTGTCAGGCTGTTATCAACACACACACACACACACACACACACACACACACACACACACACACACAAAATCCCTCACACTCCCTCTCTCTCTCTCTCCTACTGTTCACTTTCTGACTTTCCTGAAGGATGAACACACACACACACACACACACACACACACACACACAGACCGTGTTATACTTCATCAATCACTCAGTAATTGTTCACACTTTTTGGACTAACACACACACACAGAGTTTACTTTATTCCACTCCTCTGTTTAATTAGAAACCGTCTGTCTGCCACCTCTTCATCTTCAAACACCACATGGTGCCTTAAAAAAACACCAAACACCAATCTGCTCTTTAAAGTCCAAAAAAACCCCAAACAACAACAAAAACAACAACAACAACAACAACAAAAGCATCACAACATGCTCTTTTAAACTTAATCAGCAGCAACAAAACTTCCCGACCTGCCCGACCTAAAGGAGCATTCCGCGGATTCGTGGGGACGGTGTCGTCCTGGAGATGCATCTGTCTTCAAAGGGGTGAAGCTGGGAAACTGCGGAAAACTGCTGTGACATCAGCACAGGTGTGGGCGTGTTCAGACGTAGCTTAGCGGGGGGGGGGATGCTAGCTGAGCTCCGTCAGACATGAAAACACAAAAGAACAAGAACACTTCCAGCTAACGGAGTTGGGTGCAGACCGAGGCCGAAGCCAAGGCCGGCGGCAAACAACACACCAAAAAATTCAGATATGTAGGTAACGGCCTGGATCGGGCCACCCCCCCCCCACAGTTCGGGTTGCCCAGTACGTTTAGCGTAGCCCTGCTCTAAAACGAACAGACACGGGTGGAGAACGTAGCCCTGGTGGAGGTAAACGATTCAACGCGGTGTGATGGACGTGTTGAATCCGATTTGGTTACACATGTAAAATTGGGGTAAAAAAAAACTGTCACAGCTTCAAATGCCTTCGCATTGAAGCAGTTTCCCCCCTCGTTTCCCTCGCTTAGCCAAAAACAGGCGGTAAAAACAGTAAGAAAAAGGATTAAAACAGGTTAATCTGCTCTAATTCAGCGGTAGACGTCAGACGCCACGTCCGATAATCTGACCTCTACTCTAAAACCTGCCGTCACTTCCTAGGAGCCCATGATGCAGTTGACCACACATGTGTGTTTAGTAATGTTTAGTTTGTAGCACGACCTTGGTAATTTGAGGTATATTGTGATGTTTTTGTGAAAATGCAAATTTAACATTTTCCAGAGTTTACAACAGATGTTCATTATTTCCTCTGACATTCTTCAATCCAAACACCTCAGTCTTGACTCTTTTGTGTTGTTTTGCAAAAATAATCAAACAGGATGTCGGCATCGCGTGTTCTGGTGCACGCGTGGGTCTGCCCCCCCCCCCCCCATCCTGGACTACGACCAAGGCTTTGGTTTCGACTGAGCAGCAGCTGTTCGGTTCCGTCCGAACAACCGAAACGTTCGCGTTTGGTCGAACTCTGTCTGTCGCAGGCGAGTTATTTCTGACTTTTGCAACCAGAGCGAGTTGATGTGTGTGAAAGAATCTGATTTGATGGGCAGATGAGATCCCGGGTCTGGAGATTAATAAGACATTTTAAATAAAACAGACATCGCTTGCGGTTGAAACTCACATTTTGTGTCTGATGAGGACAGAAGCAAGAGAAGTGGACCAGAGTGTGGGCACAACATCCATGTTTCTATCGATGACTAATAGACACACACCCACACACACACACACACACACACACACACTCACGAGAGTACACGCTGAGCTTTACATCCTGTTTAATGACTGCCCCCCCCTCTCTCTCTTCATTAAGCGTTATCAACCTCTCTGGCCTAATCTCTCTGAAATTAGTGTCTGGTCTCCACCACCTAAGTGACTGGCTGGCATTCATTAGCGCCGCGTTTTAGCCAAATCAATCACGCCGCGCCCCGTCCGCCACGCTTTCTTAAAATGTCATCCTCAAACTTCTCACAATCAATTAAGCGGGAGATTAATGAGGCCAATTTGCCGCCAACACGTCGGCCCTTCCTCCTCCCGCTGAATAGGGGGCCGTGGGTGTGTGTGGTTATGTGTGCACACACACACACACACACACACACACACACATATACACACAAAACGATGTGGGAACACTCTTGGAATAATATATGTACATGGAGGTGAACATACATCGATGCACATTCATGCACACTCACACACTCATACACACACACATACAAACCACTTCCTGTGTGGACTGCACTTTGTGCGAAGGCAACATGGCCGCCCACTGCCGCAGCATGGCGACAGAGCAAACGCTCACTTTAAATGGACGCAGATACGAGGTTGACTGGATACGATGTGATATTAAATCCCGCCCGTGCACAAAATATATGTGTTTTAGTTTGTTGTGATGTCATAATATATAATATTGACAGTATCTATATCAAAGAGAACATAAAGCGTTTTCTCCTGAATGTTTACTTTGCGCTCCGAGCGGAGGAGGCGACGTAACGGCCCCGACCTCCGTCATCCCGGCGACCGCTCGCCACGTCGATCCCCGGCTCTCCGGGGCCAAGCCGGACGTTCCGGCTTCGACGACCCACTCGTTTCAGGAGCACGTGGCAGAGATGAGGACGCAGAAGAAGAAAAAAAAGGACGAAGGCCAAGGGCTGGAGGGGTGTGTGTGTGTGTGTGTGTGTGTGTGTGTGTGTGTGTGTGTGTGTTCTGCTTATACACACACACAAAGTCTCTCTCTCTCCTACACAGATGCATACAAACACACCTTTCCCTCTTTCAGTTGAGGTGAAGCTGGGGGGTCGGGGGGGGCACCACCTTCTTCCTGTCACTTGCAATCTCAGAGCTGCCTCAATCGGCCTCCGGGATCTGCCTCATCTGGTTGTCATAGCAACTCCCCAGGGATTATAACAAGGTATTATGGGATGTCTACTATTCTGGAGCCGCAGGATCAGAGCAAGACGTTAAGAAGACTCACGCGCACACACACACACACACACACAAACTCACACACAGACACACAAACTCACACACAGACACACAAACTCACACACACACACACGCGGGCTCGGCGGCGGCGATGCTCAGCGCAGCGTGAGCGGATGCGCGTGGCGGCGGCTCAGCTGCTCTCCGGCTTGTTCCAGCCTCGTGTTAACACTCACACATGACAACAAGATGTGCAGAGCGGCGGAAGGGGAGAGGGCTGGTTGTCACGGCGACATGTTCCCTCTCTGCTGCTGTGTGTGTGTGTGAGTGTGAGTGTGTGTGTGTGTGTCTGCAGGATTAAAGCGCAACAGATAAAGGACAAATGCAGAAACAAGGGGTTGTGATGGATACGGCTGCACGCAGCAAGAACGCACGCCCCCCAACCCCCCTCCATCCATCCATCCATCCAACCCTCCATTCCTCCATCCATCCAACCCTCCATCCCTCCATCCATCCATCCATCCATCCATCCATCCAACCCTCCATCCATCATCCATTCATCCATCCATCCAACCCTCCATTCCTCCATCCATCCATCCATCCATCCATCCATCATCCATTCATCCATCCATCCAACCCTCCATTCCTCCATCCATCCATCCATCCATCCATCCATCCATCCATCCAACCCTCCATCCATCATCCATTCATCCATCCATCCAACCCTCCATCCCTCCATCCAACCCTCCATTCCTCCATCCATCCATCCATCCAACCCTCCATCCATCCATCCATCCCTCCATCCATCCATCCATGCAACCCTCCATCCATCATCCATTCATCCATCATCCAACCCTCCATCCCTCCATCTATCCAACCCTCCCTCCATCCATCCATCCATCCATCCCCCATCCATCCATCCCTCCATCCATCAATCCATCATCCATACCTCCCTTCCTCCATCCATCCCTCCATCCATCCATCCGTGTCTTTTCTTTTGCTCAGTTCTGCTTTGGTGCCCTCTAGGTGCCAGTGTAACAGACAGACCCGGTCTCCGTGCGGGTTCCGGTTCAGGATTTCGTTTCAGACCCGTTTCTGGTGCCTGAGTACGTCTCGTGTTTGCCGGTGACCGACTCGGTGACGCCCACACTGCACTGACGCCCGCCAACAGGAAGCGATGGGCGTTCGGGGTGAAAGGGGGGAAGTCCGGCGCCGTCGAAAGCAAAATAAAATAAATAACAAACAGAAAAAAGGAAAGAAAGGTGGTTCGATCCGCCAGAAGAGACGGTTTGACATAAAAAGTGGCTCCAGTGTCTTTGAAAACAAAAACCACCGATGCAACGTTGATGAATCTGCAAATTTGAACCTCAGGTTTGGTTTTTTAATTTATTTATCTGTTTATTTTATTTGCTTTGCTGCTGTTCAGGGTAAATAAGAAAGCTGTTTTAAGTCTGACGCCTTCTGACCATCTTGGGGGGGTTAAGTTTAAACCGCGGATGTTTTGGTTTGTCACAAAAAAGTCATACTTCATATCTCCGCGGATTTGCTTCCGTCGGGATCCTTGAATACGATAAAGGGATAAAAAAAAAAAAAAGGACGAGGAGATTGGAAAGTGTGGATTTTTTACGCTGCAAAGGCTCAGTGGTGTCAGATAGATTATAATAATAATAATAATAGTAGTTAGGTGGAGCTGACACAGATGCAAACACACACACAAACACAAGATTTATGAGGAAAAAACAAGAAAAAAATGCATAAAAAAACAAAAAACAGGACCAGCACTGTTCTAGCTTTCAAAAATAATATCAGTGATACGCACACACTTACAAAACAGGGTCTATCGTAACACACAGCCTCGTCTCTCTCTCTCTCTCCCTCTCACACACTCACAGATTACCCGCCTCTATCAGACGTGGTATCACATCAGCCCGGTTGTGATGTTAAAAGCTCAGCCTTTGGGCTGTATGTTAAACAGATAAGGAGCGGAGCATTTTAGGGATTAACACTACGACACACACCCTCACACACACGCATCCCTGTTTTACCGTCTCTGCGGGGACCCATCTTGCCCTGACCTGAACCATCCCGACCGGATGCCTCGCCCCGACCCCCCAGCCTAAACCTGCCCCCGGCCCCGACCCCGAAACCAGTTCTGAACCCTCCGACAGCCGTTTGAGCTCGTGTGGGTCCAGTGATCTGCTCCCCACACAGCGGTCGGACCCCGCAGATACAGCAAAGCCAGCCCACATACACACACACACACACATGCACACAATCCTGAGGGAGTGAACAGCGATAACCCAGTCATTATCATACTTTCATAATTCCATTTAATAATTCAGCTTAACCGTGGCAGCAGCTGGATGTTGAGGAATAATTGAAGTCGGCCGCGGTGGAGAGAAAAAAAAAAGCGGAGGCTGAATTATGAGGAATCACTTGGCTAATAACGTAAAGGTGCATTATGGGGGATAATTTAGCCTCAGAAAAGCTCAAAGGCAAAGAAATCATACGAAATAATTCAGATAACAAAATGGTGTAAAATCCTCGCTCTGCCTGACAGGATTTGTACCCCAGACTCTGGTTTTCCACGGATTCAGGGGAGAAAAAAAAAGAAAACACAAAATAGAGACTAAACCTGCATTAATAATAATAATAATAATCCATTAAGCTAGCGCCCAATTCGTCCCGACATCAGGTGAGAACTCGCCGGGCTAAAGTCCTCGGTCCCACCTCTGAGGCCGCGGCCGCCAAGTCCGACCACCTTTCAAAAAGAGGCTGTTTCAACAGCTGCCTCGTGGTACGGTGGCCGTCTTAGGACACCTCGCGCTCAGCCGACACCTGTGAGAGGATGTAACCGACCTGAGCTTCTAACACCTGCTGGCCATCTTGTCTCTTTTCAGAAAGGAAACTCTTCCTCGTGTCGAATGTTACCTGCTACTGGAACAGATTTGAGAACAATATTTTTCAGGGGAAAAAGAAAAAAGATCCAGTCTTTTTAAGGATTTTTCTTTTTAACAAATCTTCATATAGAATCATTCATAGATTTACCTCCCTCCAGACGTCATCTCAGAAAACGTGAAACCTTTGCTGATACGATGTTAATTATTTATTTTAGCATTAAATATAGAACATTTTCGAACAATTTATATGATTTTATAAAACCCTGCGACTCCCAAGCTTTACTCTTACTCTTGATTTTGTATGTAAATCACACACTGACCATGATCTGATAGGTCTTTCTGTTCTATTTGTAAAATACAGTACAAGCAAGGTTGAACTCTCCGGTATCAAACCGTGTCTGGCGGCTCATTTAAAAGCACATGAGTGTATAAACCGATTCTATTTTTCTTTTCCATATAAGGAATAATAAAAACATATAGTTTATTACCGTAATGCCTTCGTAAATATGCGTCTTCCACACTGTGCTCATACTTGTTCATTACATGAAATGTCTTGTTGCTGTGCAAAATAAAGAACATTCAAAATCTTTTTTTTTAACATATTACTAGCAAGTCAACATGTTAATATGTATAATGTTTCCCCACAGTGGTTCCCAACCCGGGGTTCGGGACCCCTGAAAGGGTCAGAAGATGGTTAATATAATATATATAATATAGTATATAAGAGAATCAGAACGTCTTTCTTCTTTTTCCCGACTTCTCTGGTTATTTCTTTTTTGTTTGTTTGTTTGTTTGTTTGTTTACACCTTCAGGAACCAAGAAGGGAAATGTCACTTTGGTTGACTTTGAGTAAAAAGAGTAAAAACCTCTGATGAGGGTTCGCACCTTAACAAGCAACAAATCCTCCAACCTAGAGGAACAATATGGGTTGTGTCCTCTGATTTACCTTTTCCATCATGGCAATAATAATAACAATAATAAAAATAATAATAAACACATAGTAGATGTTGTTGAACGTGCAAAGGTTTGGTTTCGCTCTGGCACGAAAATCGCTCGGTTAGGTTTAGGGAAAACATGTTGATCCGTGTTAAAGTAAAGACTGCGTTAAGGTTAGAGGACCCTCGTTGCCATGGTTACGAGAGTAAATAGATGCTTACGGTCGTGGAACCATCAAGGACAAAAGACACGACGCTGACAATCAGTTTCACAGGGAAACGGGCGGAGACGCGTCCCTCCACCCGAACCTCCTACTAACGCGGGCTTTGTCACCTGACTTCCTGCTTTGCTCCCGTCATAACCAGGACGGCCACTAGGGGGTCGCCTAGCGATAAAAACGTGTGACCACGGGTCGTAACAAGCAGCTCCGACGATCTATCGGCTCGTTTTACCTTCATCGTTTTTTCTTTTTACAGTAGGACAGTCTTGAGTTAAGAAGACTGAGGACCACTGTAGCGTTCGGGACCGGTAACATGTAAAGACGCATGCAGGTAGAGTAAAACCACGCTAACATGTAGCATATGAGCATTTCAGCACGCTAATGTTATATTATTACTTTCCAATGTCAGGATTAACCTGCTAATTACCATTATAACGCTGAGTTGAAACCAGAAATTGGTCGCTGAATTTTTACCTGTTTTTTTTGTACCACATGAAAACTCAGTGTGAGGGAATCCTCTGGAACCATTAATGTCTGGACCGGGCTCTCTGGCTGTGTGTGTGTGTGCGTGAGGATTGACATGGCTCATTTATGTGTGAACCTGCACAAAAACATCTATTCGCGTGCAGTTTCCAGTCAAATGTTTTCAGCCACATTGAACTGATCCTACCTGTAAAATGTGGCTGCCCAGGTGAGGTTCGAAGATCTCTGAGGCGATGGCGCTGGGACTCCTCCTCCTCTGGGTACCGATAGCTAAACACACGCACGCACACACACACACACAAACACATACAAACACACACATACACACACACACACACACACACACACACACACACACACACACACACACACACACACACAAGGAGGGAAAAAGCACAGGACAGGACAGAAGAAGACCGGTGAGACTCAGACACATTGATACGAGCAAAGCTACACACACACACACAAAAATACGTATTCTCACACACACACACACTGACACACACACTCTCACTTTTATACAGCCTAGCGTGACGAACACACATGGCACAGGACAAGAGGAACCGGTGAGGTCAGCTCTGCAGAACAGTGTGGAACAGTGCAACGGGTTAGCGTCGTTAGCTCTCCCCGCCGCAACCAACGAGAAGCGTTAGCTTCGTCCGCTGGGTTACGCGAGTCGCTAACGATGCTAACGAGTTATTGAAGAAACTGACAAAAGCTAGAAAAACAACATCTGAGGGAAACTTATATCAAAATTATGAGGGATCGTACATCAAATACATTTTATCCAAGGGAACATTGGTGCATTTACTTTACATGTTAAATACAACTTGCTCCAGTTTAGGTTCAGAATGGAAGATTTGTGTATCTTCCAATGTCCAGTACTGGCGTTGGTAGGACAGAGGTACGAGAGCAGGGTTTCTGGTGTGTTTCATAAGGGTCAGGGAAGAACTACCTGACAGTTGAACAGCCCCCCCCAGTCCCCCATGTCCTTCCAAACTGGGGCGGCAGTGTCTGGCAAATTTCTGTAACTTCACCAAACCCTTCTTAACAAAAGCTTCATGCATACGAACCGCAGCATTAAAACACTTGTTCAACATCCATCAGCTCCGACTCCATGAAGATCCACTCGGTTTTGGTCGCCGTCGAAAAATTGATGGAAAACGGCGGCGAAGAAAACATAAATTTGCCCTTAGGTCTGAAGTTAAGCGATTACCACACTTCGCTTCAGCCTTTCTGAAAGTCTCACAACACACTTTGGAGAACTGGCTCTTTTTCCAGCATAACCTGGGTCTGATTAGGTCAAAGTGCTTATTATTGCATTGCCTACAAATCTTAGACCTGGATCTGGACTCTGTGGGGACTGTGTCAGATATCCGGCCACTTTATGGGGTGATGGATCAGATGTGTTAAAGTAGGCAGCTCCGAAACTGCAGCGGGTCCAGTTGCGTGAGAGGTTTTGGTTCCGTATAACCTTATGATTTAGCCGACAAGTCTGCCCCTCATTGACAGAAAGGAAGGATGAGTCCAAAGGCAATGATATCAAAGAGGGCATCTCTCTCTCTGTCTGATGCCCATTCTCTCTCTCTCTCTCTCTCTCTCTCTCTCCCCCTTTCATTGTTCTCAACTTTCTATCCATCACTGGTGAGAGAGAGAGAGAGAGAGAGAGAGGCAGGAGAGAAAGAGTCAGAAGGAGAGAGAGAGATGGTTTATAGCTTTCTAAAATTTCACCCTGAGGGCAAAAATCTCTCCAAAGACAAAAACTGAAAGTACAACAGCCGGAGAGAGCGAGAGAGGGAGAAGAGAGAGAGAAATCTGCCCTCAGGTTAAATTGTCTCTCTCTCTCTCTCTCTCGCTTTTCCAAAGGAAAACAAAGTGAGAGAGAGAAAGAGGAAGACAAAGCCAGCAAAACGTGAGCGACAGACAGGAAGGGAAACTGAATTTTAAAAGATGTTTTGATTTCACCTTCATTGGCGGCACAAAAAAAACCAAACAAAAAAAACACATCAGCATCAATCAACCGTAAAATCAGGTCACAAGCTAAAAAATAAAAAAAATGACAAACAGACGACATAAAGTTCGTAACCTGTCACCCTGAACAAGACGTGGCTACGTGAAACCGCCTGTGCCTTAAGCATCCGAATGGCCGATCCTCCGACGCCGCTCCAACCGCGAACGCCTCTGCAGACACGACCCGTCTGCTGGCGTTAGCCGGCGGCGTTCGTGTGGAAAACAAACGCCAACGGCTAAAAGAGGATCTGGCCTCGTGTCCCAGGAACCATGCTGCTAGCGGTCATTCTGAAGTGACGCCAAAAAACTGGCAGAAAACGGCAGCGAGGAAACTCAACATGGTGGCGTATTGCTTTCAACTAGAGGCGGTATTATGGCAAAGCGCCGCCAATGCAGAAGCATAAACGCTCGCGACAGCGTCGATTCGACGAGGAAGAATAAAATCCAGCGTGAGTCTGTAGCACTTTTCAGAATCACGTTATGTCTTTTTAAAAAGAAATATGAGATAAAGGAGAAAGGAAACGAGCCTTGAACGCGAAGGCTTCAGACGCCGTAACACACACATTGTCGTCCAATCAGGACTGGCCCTGTCAACTCGGAGAAATTCACACCAACTCCACCCAGAGTGGGCGCAAATCGCTCCTCTTTCCTCAGCTTCGTCGGTTACAGCTCATGTCTGGTGTTTCTCTGTGGGTGGGGGTGATTTCTTTTCTTATTATTTCTTTTCTTTTATTTGCATCTGCATTTGATGCATTTTCCTGCATTCGTTTTCCCATGTTCATAAGCTCGTGATGCTTTTCCTTGTTTGTATTTTAATGTAAAGCAAATGAATTTACTTTATTACAAAATGAGCAATTTCACAAGAAAGAAAAATGAAAAAAACATGTGTAAAGACATGAGGAGACAAACAGAAGTTGACCAGAACAGGAGAGAAGAGAGACAGCAAGACAGACAGGCAGAGGGAGGAGGGACAGTGAAAAGCCAGCGAGAGAGAGACAGTTTTGGACAGACAAAGGCAGAGAGACAGGCAGACAGAGGGGCATTAAAGCTCACTAAAAGAGAGATTTTTCTGCCCTGAGGTAATTTTCTCCTCTCCACACAACCTCCATCCTCGTCTCCCTGCAGACCTCATTACATCAAATTTACACACTCACACTCACACACACACACACACACACACACACACACTCACACACACACACACACACACACACACACACTCACACACACACACACACACACACACACACACACACACACACACACACACTCACACACACACACTCTGAGACACAAACACACACACACACACACACACACACACACACACACACACACACACACTCCCTCCTCCTGTCCTTTTTTGGGGGCTAATGTAGCTGAATTAGGTTCAATTAATGATGTAATGAAATGCCCTCGTGAACGAGTGATTTTAAAAAGGGGGGGAGAGAAAAGACAAAAGTGGGTGAGAAGGAGGAGGAGCAGGAGGAGGAGGAGGAGGAGGAGGAGGAGGAAGAGCAGTTAGGGGGGTGTCTGAGCTGAGGGACAAAGGACTGAGGGAGCTAAGTCTGACCTGGTGGAGAAAATAAATGTCCTGTTTGAGTTAAACTCGTGGACTCAGACTAGAGGCTTTTTACTGCAGGAAAGAAAATGATAAACAATAGAGAAATTACACGGATGAAAGTGATTTAGTTACAAAAAAAAATTCCTAAACAATTAAAACAGAGGGAACAAACGACAAACTGAAAAAATAAAGATGCTGTTTTCTCTTGTTTTTGAAATGAGAGTTTGTGGTTAAGTAGTCGAAGGCTGGAGGATGATGATGATGATGACGAAGGAGAGGAGGCCGGAGAAGGAGCAGATATTTTTAGGGAGATGAAGATGGGGAAGACCACGTGAAGGGTAGAAAAAGCAATGATGAGGAGAACAACGGCGGGGACGTCAAGAAGAGATGAGGAAGAGGATGGAAGGAGGCAGGTGAGGAAGAGGAGAACAAGGTGACAAGGTAGAGGAGGAGCGGCAGGGTAAGGAGGAAGAGCTGGGAGGAGCTGAGGAGGAAAAGAGAAGAGGAAGACGTGGGTCAGGCGAAGATGAGGAGGCGAGAGATGAGGAGGATAAAGAGGAGGAGAAGGAGGCATGGAGGCAGAGAAGATGAGGGTTAGAGGTGGAAGAGGAGGAGGACAAACAAAGAGCAAGAGATGAGGAAAGAAAGGTAGAGAAGGAATGGAGGTGAAGAAGAAGAGGAGGAAGACAGAATGAAGAGGAGGACTTTGACTACAAGAAGTTTTAAAGAGGAAGAGATAGAAATTATGATGGAAAGGAGGTGAATGATACGGATGAGAAGAGGAGAGGAAGAGGAGTAAGGAGGAGAAAGAATAGGAAGAGGTGGAGATGGAAGAGGAGGATGAGGATAATTAGAAAGAAAGGAGGAGATGAAAAGGAAGGAGAGGAAGAGGAGGAAGAAAAGATGGAGGAAGGTGAAGAGGAGGAGTCATAGGTTAATGCGTGCTGATGAGGAAGAGGAGAGTAAAACTGACGAGGAGGAAGATCAACAACACAGGAAGGCAGAAGAATAGCAACAACTCTCTTCTTATCAAAGTCGTGTGTGTGTGTGTGTGTGTGTGTGTTAGTGAGAGAACATGTAGATGTGTGTTAGTTGAGGGAGAAGCAGAGAAGCACATGTGAGAGAGAGAGAGAGAGAGGTGGATAGGAACTGTTACACAAATTGCCAATTCAATTAGTGGTAGGTGTAACAACACTGGTCGGGGGGGCGAGAGGGGAGGGAGGGGGAGGAATGGGGGGAGGAATGCGGGGAGGTAGAGAGAGGGGAGGGAGGGGGAGGAATGAGGGGGGGGGCTTAGGGGAGGTAGAGAGAGGGGAGGGAGGGGGAGGACTGAGGGGGGGGGGCTGAGGGGAGGCAGAGAGAGGGGAGGGAGGGGGAGGACTGAGGGGGGGGGGCCAAGGGGAGGCAGAGAGAGGGGAGAGAGGGGGCAGCCATTTTGGCAGAATGTCAGAACCAATTTATCAAAGACTTAACAATGGACTTCTGTGATGGAGAGAGGACTGAGGGGATGGAGAGAGGGAGAGAGAGGGAGGAGGACTGAGGGGATGGAGAGAGGGAGAGAGAGGGGGGAGGACTGAGGGGATGGAGAGAGGGAGAGGGAGGAGGACTGAGGGGATGGAGAGAGGGAGAGAGAGGGAGGAGGACTGAGGGGATGGAGAGAGGGAGAGAGAGGGAGGAGGACCGAGGGGATGGAGAGAGGGAGAGAGGACTGAGGGGATGGAGAGAGGGAGGAGGACCGAGGGGATGGAGAGAGGGAGAGAGGGAGGAGGACCGAGGGGATGGAGAGAGGGAGAGAGAGGAGGAGGACCGAGGGGATGGAGAGAGGACTGAGGGGATGGAGAGAGAGAGAGGAGGACTGAGGGGATGGAGAGAGGAGGAGGACCGGGGATGGAGAGAGGGGAGAGAGAGGGAGGAGGACCGAGGGGATGGAGAGAGGACTGAGGGGATGGAGAGAGGGAGGGGAGGACTGAGGGGATGGAGAGAGAGAGAGGAGGAGGACTGAGGGGATGGAGGGAGAGGGGGGAGGACTGAGGGGATGGAGAGAGGGGAGGAGGACTGAGGGGATGGAGAGAGAGAGGGGGGAGGACCGAGGGGATGGAGAGAGGGAGAGAGAGGGAGGAGGACTGAGGGGATGGAGAGAGGGAGAGAGAGGGAGGAGGAGGACCGGGGATGGAGAGAGGACTGAGGGGATGGAGAGAGAGGGAGGAGGACTGAGGGGATGGAGAGGGAGAGGGGAGGACTGAGGGGATGGAGAGAGAGGGAGGAGGACCGAGGGGATGGAGAGAGGAGAGAGGGAGGAGGACGAGGGGATGGAGAGAGGGAGAGAGAGGGGGGAGGACTGAGGGGATGGAGAGAGGGAGAGAGAGGGAGGAGGACTGAGGGGATGGAGAGAGGGAGAGAGAGGGAGGAGGACTGAGGGGATGGAGAGAGGGAGAGAGAGGGAGGAGGACCGAGGGGATGGAGAGAGGGAGAGAGAGGGAGGAGGACCGAGGGGATGGAGAGAGGGAGAGAGAGGGAGGAGGAGGACCGAGGGGATGGAGAGAGGACTGAGGGGATGGAGAGAGAGAGAGAGAGGGAGGAGGACTGAGGGGATGGAGAGAGGGAGAGAGAGGGAGGAGGACTGAGGGGATGGAGAGAGAGAGAGGGAGGAGGACCGAGGGGATGGAGAGAGGGAGAGAGAGGGAGGAGGACTGAGGGGATGGAGAGAGAGAGAGAGAGGGGGGAGGACCGAGGGGATGGAGAGAGAGAGAGAGGGGGAGGACCGAGGGGATGGAGAGAGGGAGAGAGAGAGGGGGGAGGACTGAGGGGATGGAGAGAGAGAGAGAGAGGGAGGAGGACCGAGGGGATGGAGAGCGGGAGAGAGAGGGTGGAGGACTGAGGGGATGGAGAGAGAGAGAGAGAGGGGGAGGACTGAGGGGATGGAGAGATGGAGAGAGAGGGAGGAGGACCGAGGGGATGGAGAGAGGGAGAGAGAGGGGGGAGGACCGAGGGGATGGAGAGAGGGCGAGAGAGGGAGGAGGACCGAGGGGATGGAGAGAGGGGATGGAGAGAGGGAGAGAGAGGGAGGAGGACCGAGGGGATGGAGAGAGGGAGAGAGAGGGAGGAGGACCGAGGGGATGGAGAGAGGGAGAGAGAGGGAGGAGGACCGAGGGGATGGAGAGAGGGAGAGAGAGGGAGGAGGACCGAGGGGATGGAGAGAGGGAGAGAGAGGGAGGAGGACCGAGGGGATGGAGAGAGGGAGAGAGAGGGAGGAGGACTGAGGGGGGGTGCAGGAGAACATAGAGTCGCAGGGGAAGAGAGAAAAGAATGAGGATGGTAGAAGAAGCAGCCGAGTAAAGGAGAGAGGGGTTTTTACAAAATGGCTGAACGTTGCGTTGTTAATCTCTCTCCCTCTCACACACACACACTCTCTCTCTCTCTCTCACACACACACACTCTCTCTCTCTCACACACACACACTCTCTCTCTCTCTCACACACACACACACACACACACTCTCTCTCTCTCTCACACACACACTCTCTCTCTCTCTCTCTCACACACACACACTCTCTCTCTCTCACACACACACACACTCTCTCTCTCTCACACACACACTCTCTCTCTCTCTCTCACACACACACTCTCTCTCTCACACACACACACTCTCTCTCTCTCTCTCTCCAGGCTGTTTAAAAAGTCATCAGCGGAGGAGACATTTGTTTTAATTAGTACCTTTTTAAAGGCGTCTTTCGACCACTTTAACTTTTCATGAGCGGCTCTGCTCAATAACCCATGCTCTCTCTCTCTCTCTCTCTTTCTCCATCATCAAATTTTAACCGTCTGACTCGCCCTCTTTACGAGCTCTCAGACAGACCCCCCCCCCACCGCCAAGCGGAGGCTCCTCCAGAATCAATCGTTAATCATCCCAGATCATCAGGTTCGGTTTCCTGGATTCGCTCAGACCAGTGACTCCTGCCGAACAGTGGAAACTACTTCATAATGGTACATTCGATTTTATCGGCCGGGTTGTTTTCACCTCCTGAGTGTGTGTGTGTAACATTGGGCTAAAGTGTGATCCCGGGGACACTTTACTGTGGTGGGGGCCACTACTACATATTCTCATAAAGATAAAACTTGATCCAGTTGCATTTACGTTTCCTAATAAACAAATTTGTTGTCGCAGTTTCATCATTTACAAACATCATTTTTAAGGACATATGCTGGTTACACAGTAGGCTAACAGGCTAACGCTAGTTTGCTACAATCAGATAACATTAGCCACCATGAGCTAATTGTTATTCCATCAATCTGAAAGTTCATTGGTAATAGTAGAAATGTGCTCTTTTAAAACCTTTATTTTCGTTTTTTCAGTCTTAGCTTTCGTGGACCCAAGGTTGCAATTTTGTCTCAATTTTACATTTAGCTGGTTGATTTCGGAGAATTTCAAAATAAACTAGCTTCACCAACCACTTAATTTCACAATAAAACCATCCTAGCACACGTCATGTTGAACAAAACCTTGAAACTGATGTGTTAACATATGCGACTGCAGAATAATCTGCCAATAGCATCTGTTCATTTTACCCTTTAGCAGGATCATGACATGAGCCTGTATTTTATTTTATATCTGATCTGTATCTACAAAAAAAACGCACGTTTAAGTAAAACTCAACTCAAAACAAAACTGCAGCATTGCAGCATTATGCAGCAATTCTGTTACGTAACATTGTTGTTTGTCGTAACAAGGTTTTTTCTTTGAGTAAAAACATGTGAAACCCAATAAAGGTCAAAACAAACCATCAATTACGCTCTCACAGAAAAAAAAAAAAAAAATTTAGTGTTTTTTTTTTTTTTTTTTTAAACGAATCCACCTTTAAAAAAAAAAAAAAAAAACAACAAAAGTGAAAAGTTTTTTTTTTCTTTTTCCTCTTCCTTCTGTAAATGTATAATATATCCTTACAGATGTAAAGACCCCCCCGTTATCCGGTGACATTAAAGTGTGGACAGGACAGAGAGGAGAGACGGCGCGGACCGTCGCCACGCGTCGCGGAGTTGACGCGGGCGGACGGAGACGGACACCGTCCGAAATGGAAATGACACGTCGATCCGGCCGTCGCGGGCGCCCGGTGCCGCCCCGCGTGTCCACGCTGTCGGCTCGATGCACGGGGCCACCTGCTACTGAACGGAGCGGCGGTTTTTCAGCAGGGCAAGGCAGGAGGGGCTGGTGGTTCCAGTGTTTATTGGTCCTTTTACCTGATGTTGCATCAGTGTTTTATCTGAAAAATATTTCACTATTTCACTTTTTTATTTTTTTCGGTTTACTTTCTGTAAAACACCTTGTAATCACTCACTTTTTTATTTGCTGTATACATTAACATTATTATTATTATTATTATTATTATTATTACTATAATCCAAACCATTGTGTAAGAATGGGCCAGGGTTAATTTCATATAATATACAGCCCCGGCTGAAATGCCCCCCCCCCCCCTGAATTTTAAGTTGAGTTTAGAATATCTTGAGAAAAATAAATGCTAATTAACCAATTTTGTATCATCAAAATATTTTCTATGAAATGTCCAAGCTGAACCATAGAAAATAAAAACAAAACTCTCAGAACAGTTGCAGAACCTTTGGCAACAATAACTGAACGTTCCTTGTAGCTTCTAGAAGCTTCTTGCTCCTGTCGCTGGTAGTTTCTCCCACCATGATGCGTTCAAGCTTCTCTAAATCTGCTGGAGTCCCCTTCGCCACAGCTGATTTCATCCTGCTCCGGAGGTTTTCAGTGGGATTTAGCTTGAAACCGTCCGTCTTTTCCTGGTCAACCTTTGTTTTCCTGCTGGACCTTCTGGTCGATGTCCTGCTCAAACACCTGAGACCTTCACCTTCGACCAGGTCTGCTGACACTGGGGAACATTTCAATCTGAAATACTTTATTAATCTCCTGGTTTCATCATTCCTTTGATGCATTCACTGCCTCCAGTGCCAGAGGCAGCAAACCAGCCCCCCCAGCCCGAGAGAACCTCCACCATGGTCTACTGCGGGTGGGGGTTCTTTTCCTCGTGGGCCTCATTTCATTGCCTATAAACAAACTGATGCACTACCTCTGTCCATGGAACATTATCCCTGAAAGACTGTGGTTCATCTCTGAAATGTTTTACCAACATTAGTCTCATCTTTGGGAGCCTTCCGCCCTCGGTCTCCACCCACGGAGCCCTGTTCGGTCGGTAAACGGTTTATGGTCCGGGCTGAAATCCGGTCTGGATTGATCCGGATCGATCCGGATCGCCCTGAAGCTCTTGCGTGTTTGTTCCATAATCCACATCAACCTTTACTTTTTCATTGATTTCTCACATCGAGTTTCCTCTTAGCTCCACAAAAAAGAAAAAAGGAAAAAAAAGAAGCTGGACACAATCTGCCCCTATTCTGTGCAGTAAAACCACCATTCATTGGTCGATTCAGGTCATGTGATCTCTGAAAATGAACCACAGTCAAGTGTTGTTTTCATTTTGTTGGAGAGACTAATCTAGATCCATCAAAAAGGTGCCAACAATTGTGTCGATCCTACATTTTCTCTCTGTATTTCTTATTTCACTATATAAAAGCATTTCTGTTGTTGTTGTTCAGTAACTTTGGACATTTCATGAAATATTCCTGTGATACAAAATTGGTCAATTTGCGTTTATTTCCATTGTTTGGTTGTGTGATAGTGTGTGTGTGTGTGTTGGAAAGTCACACAGAGAGGAGACACACACTTCTCTGCTCTTTCATATTGGACCACAGGTCTGGAATGAGGTGAACCGGTCGGCCGACACTGAAGGTGGGGTCGTGACCTCCGACCTCTTCTGTAACCTGTGATGAAGAACTCCCAACTCACTTACTGCCCTTTTTCTTTCCAGTGTTTTGAGCATTTTCCATGAGCCTCTTGGCGAATTGGCTCAGGTGTCACCTGAACCAGAACCACAAACGTTACTGAAACTGAGCCAAAGAGCTGTTGTCTGAATCACAGACGTGGGTCTGGATGTGGACCTGGTCTCTGGATGTGGACCTGGTCTCTGGGTGTGAACCTTGTCTATATAACAGTGTGAATAGAAATTAGGGTCAGGACACAACACCTGAACAAGTTCCCTTTGGAGGAGAAGAACATGGGATACACTAGAAAGCTCTAGAACAGTGTAGTGAACCTTGAGAAAATTCAGAACATTTAACCACATTAACCAAAAGATTTTTAAGTGTTTCAAGGGTCATTTCTGTGATTTTGTTTTTGTTTTGGTTCTGATTCAACTGGTACTTTGTTATCTATGATTCTAAATCCAGGTTGGAAACAATAGTAACGGTCACTGTCGTCTGTTTAGTTTTGGTCGATTATGGCACAAGAGATATATCGGTGTGTTTTAAATTAAGGAATTTTCTTGCAGACGTTTCTTTTTAACATTTGTCTTCTTTGGCCTGTGATTCCTCCTGTTGTTAACTTTATTGCACATTTAGGTAAAATAATTTTACCTCAAGCTGTTTTTAAATGTTACTTTGTCAATCAGTTCAATGACTAAAGAGTTGCAGCTTTAGTTATTGATTATTCTGCCAATCAAATCAGTGATTTATCAAAAAATGCAGTTTTGCAGTTTCCTGCTCTGGATTCATTCGTCGGCGGTTTGACTCCTGTTGGTCAGATCTTACCCGAGCAACCTGATTAAGACACAAACACACACACACACACACACAAACCCTCCGTCTCACTTCAGTTACTATATGTCTTCATTCTATCCTCTATTTGTCGTTTTCTGTACTTAGGTTCATTGCCTTGCTCTCTCTCTCTCTCTCACAAATGCACACACACAGATTCCTGTGTGAGTGTATAATCATCTCTGCTGTCTCTCCCCTTGGCCGAGTGCCAGCTGGTGTGTGTTGGAGTCAAGGACAAGAGAGGACGGAGAGAGAGAGAGAGAGAGAGAGAGAGAGAGGGAGAGAGAGAGAGAGAGAGGACGGAGAGAGAGATAGAGAGAGAGACAGAGAGAGAGAGACAGAGAGAGTGAGGACAGAGAGAGAGAGAGAGAGAGGGAGAGAGAGAGACAAAGAGAGAGAGAGATAGAGAGAGACAGACAGACAGAGAGAGAGAGAGGACGGAGAGAGACAGAGAGAGAGAGAGAGAGAGAGACAGAGAGAGAGGACGGAGAGAGACAGAGAGAGAGAGGAAGAAGAGAGAGAGAGGACAGAGAGAGAGAGAGAGGATGGAGAGAGACAGAGAGAGAGAGAGGAGAATGGGCATCAGACAGAGAGAGAAAGAGCGGTGAAGCGACAGAGGGACCTTGAGAAAGAACAGTGAGGACAGAAGTTGGACAAATGAAAGAAAATGTGGTTTTGGAGAAAAAACAAACAATAGTTACAATAAACTACTACAAACTTTAGTTGTTATTTTGATCAACACAGCTCCTAAGACAAGTTCAATTCACCTTTATAATATCAAATAAACCTGGATGGAAAATAAATATTTCAATTTTAAAGCATCATGATCATAATGTTGAATCAACTGTGAAAATCAAAATCGAGATTGTTCAATTTTGCTGCTTTATTTATTTTTTTATTAGTTAATGAATCCGTGTTTTATCACTTTTTTTTGGTACAAAGCCAATAATATAACCTGAGTCCTTTTAAAGTCGCTACATTCGCTTTAGCATACAACCGGTTCATTCTGGTAATTCTAATCCAGGCACCGGGCTCCGTCAGCCAGCAGGTGGCGCCAAAGCTGCTGGCCGCCACGGACATCACCGCGAACACAGCAGGAGTCAGCGCGAATGCTAGCAAGCTATGCTAACTAGTGACTAGTCCCCACTTTGCATTAGATTAGATTAGATTAGATTAGATTCAGAAATTAGACTTCTGAGTGGACGGAAAACACTCGTTTGACAGAAATTACGCTGAGAGCTAAATGTATTTTTTTCCCCAACAATTTCATGAAGAGGATGTTGTGAGGACGAGCAAACATGGAAAATCACAAAATATCAGTAAATTGTTCAGTTGAAACTGGCTCTAACTGGCTTCTCTACATTATCTGCCTGTAGCTAATAAAGCGTTATCATTTTGAATGGTCAGTGTTGGGCGCTAACGGCATCAGGGGCATTGTTACATACTGAATAATTTGCTGAAAACTTTATTAACTTTTGACTGAGACCAAAGTTTGGAGCTTCGTACGCCCACCTCCCCGCCTCTTCCTCCACACCAGTCAGACCTGCCGGCCACAGACGCCGCGGACGCCACGGACGCAAGTTAATCCAGGAAAAACAAATGAGGGCCTCCCGACGGTCTCAGCGCTGGAGAATGAAAATAGAAGCTTAGACACCAGCTACTGTAACAGCTTCTCAAAGCTGATGGGTCACTGCAGGAAGGGGGGGTATGGGGCTGGGGGGTAGGGGCTGGGGGGCTGGGGGGGCTGGTGATGTTTAACTAATCCTGGAGGATTATCACCTTCACTACGAGGCTTTGAGAACGAAGGAAATATAAAAAGGTTCTTATGCACAAACTGAGGTGGACGACGTTAACCAGAACTGATCCTGAGGTTCTGACGCCGTTTCTACCAACGTGTCGGAACAAGGTTCGTTCTTCTCTCTGAAAAGTGGAGCGAAGGGACTCAGCGGCCGTCGGACTATTTTTGCTTTATGCCGCGTCGCCGCAAAGTTGTCGAGGCCGAGTCCAGATTTCGGTTTGACGTCGACGCCGAGGAGACGGCGGACAAAACGAAACAGTGGCGGGGGCTAAGGTTTGTGTCGCGGAATAGGGTGTGAATGCATTTGACAAGGGGGGGGGCATGCACACACTTCTCCTACAGATATTCTGTGTGTGTGTGTGTGTGTGTGTGTGTGTGTGTGTGTCAATCCAAAACCCTGTGAGATTTCAGGCTTCTCTTGTGTCTGAATTTGTCAGAGTACACGATTGGCTTCTCTCTCTCTCCCTCATACACACACTACAACACACACACACACACACACACACACACACATACACACACACACACACACAGACACACACACACACACACACACACACACACACACACACACACACACACACACACACACAGAGCAAGGGTTCAGTGAGGCAGGAAGGTATTGGCACTGAGGGAATACAAGGAGCAGACAGTAATTAGGAACCAGCCTACTGTACCATAGACACACACACACACACACACACACACACAGTGTAATTAGGTAGGGGCCCCGATGCCCCAGTGGTGAACTGAACAAGCCCCTGAATACCCACAGTGGGAACGGCTGAACACCGTAATACATTGGAAAAGGGTGTGAACACACACACACACACACACACACACACACACACACACGCGTTAATTAAGTGGCAGCCTACTGTGCGTGAAGGGAACAAGGCGGCGGACGGCCGCGGTGGGAGTGTACGTGGACCAGCAGCAGTCGGGATTAACAGGAGTCGACCTGCCAGCTCTGACACGCCGCCGCCGCCTTTTCCTTCCTCCTCTCGCTCTCGTTTCCTGCTTTGTCCTCGGGAAACCCGCCCCACAGAAAAACATAGGTGATTGGGCGACGAGGGAAAAAACCACCAGCAACAGAGCTTTTGTCTGGTCCATCGCACTGTGACGCGGCGCTGAGGAATCTCGCCCATCGGTCGTCCACCGTCATCGCTCACCGGTCCGGTTTCACACGAAAACAGTGCAAACGATGGTTCTCCGAAGAGAGAAGCCGAAGGTACGAGGCCGCAGAAGTGAAAACCTGATCTATGATGATCCTCGGACTCGGATGTGTGCCGCACGCTTGATCTCCACGGCGACCTCAGTCTCGGATCCAGGGTCGGCTTCGGACGGAAAATTCAGCCGACCCCGCCGCCACGTCTCGCGCAGGCTCAGGCAACAGAGCGCCTTCAAAGACGGCGCCGGCCGATTGGCGAATTTAAATCATCCAGGGTCCGACGGGTCTAGAACTGAGACCGGGACCCACGTCTAGAGGACCAGGGTTCGGTCCTGGACGAAGCCCTGATCCCTCTGGGATCCAAACCCTCCACCGTCCCAGATCCGGAGCGTTTACAGAAGCCGAGGGACTGAAGCGTCCAACTCTGAAGTTAGATTAGACATGTTTCTCTGCTGGAAAACAAATGACGGTCAAGTTTTATCCACAAGCTTCTTCTTTTCCCCACTTTATCGGTCAGATGCGATTTTTAGAGCAGAAAACACCTTTTGAATCGCGTTTTTTTTCAGTCGTCCCGGTGCCACGAGGGTCAGCGGCGTCCGGTGGCTTCGGTGAAATATCAGCCAGTCAAAACGAGCCCGTGGAATTTCATCCCCGTTCGCCGATTTCTCTCGTTTTATTAAAAAAAAAGAAAAACGAATATACGTTTGGTGATGTTTTGTACGTTTTGACCTCGAGAGTAAAAAACGAAAGTTGCGTTGTTAGTTTTAATGTGATCAGACTTTTTTTCCCACCCTGACACATGTCAAAGTCTCAGTGTCTCAAAGAAGAAGGTGTTGTTTCTTTTTTGCCCCGTGGGCTTCGAGGCGCCGAACACCTCGGCGCTACCGTCCGTCCGACGCCGCCTCCGGCCGGGCCGATGATGGGCGCGGACCGGCGGCCGCTCTCCTCGCCAATTCTGCCGCTAATTTGTCTGGACGGTAACATGAGACGCAGCGAGCGGCGGGAGCTTTTTTTTTTTTAGCGTGAAGCTGTTAGTCATTAATTCAACAGACAAGGGAGGTGAATGAGGCCACATGTCTCCATTATTCTCTGTCACACTGTCACCGCACATAATAACAGCTCTGCAGGGCTCGGCCCATGTGTGTGTGTGTGTGTGTGCGTCCATCTTAATAAATTTCTATATAATTACTTATATCTGTGCTGTTGGCGAAGGAGATTGTGTTGAATTATTTTTTCAGTGTTTCTTCGTGTTGTTGGGTGTTGTCTATTTTACTTGTTCCCTCTATTTCAATAATATAAATAATAATAATAATTTTAATAATAGAATTAGTGAGTTCATTACAAAACAAATACGACACCGGCGGCCTCTAGAGGCTGTGACATTCATTACAGCCACAATATCCTAGAGTTGGATGGAACAAATTTACGATTTATCGGCTCTTAGATTCTGACTAGAGAAGAGAAAAAAAAGAAAAAGGACGATTGCATCTTTAAATGACTGAGCTACAGCAGAACGAGAAACGAGCTGTTCCTCTGATGCTTCGTGTTTTATATTTGTTGTTGTCGCTGTGTTTGGGCACTGGTGTGTTTCTGAGCGAAACTGCGAACAGCAGCGTCCTCGGGCGCGTCCGGCTGCTCCAGTGCTCACCGCAAAGGGGGCGGCGCCTTGTTGCTGCGCCGCGGGACGCAACGGCGCGGCAACGGCGCTCAGCAACTCTGGAACCTACAGGCTTGTAAAACAAAAGCTGCTGTCAACTCTGTGTGACTCCATCACGCGGCCAGATGGACTAGGAAGTAGCTCAGAGCAGAGGAAGCATTTAGCGATACGACGTATTAATATGGTGACTTTTGCTAAATAGTTGTTACTTAAAACTAGAGTTTATTGCCTCAGACTTGGATGATCGGTCTTCGAAGTCGATGCTGCTCCAGTAACTTCTCCCTCCACTGAAAAGCTTTGTCATCCAGATGACTACGGTTCCCCTCGGCGAGCTTTTTCTGGCGGTTGCCATGGTCACAGTGGGGCGGAGCGAGGACGTGATCCCGAGAAGTCTAATCATCGTTAATTCCCCAATGCGGCCGCAAGGAGCTGCACGTCCTCCCCCCGCCCGGTTACGGCTGTGTTTACGTCCAAAACAATGGAGACCGACGGCAGCGGCGGCGACGACCGCTTGCTGTGTGAAACCGACACAATGTTAACATGCTGATGTTTGGTCTGGCGGTTTAAAGCGTGATGAAGGGGAGCTTGCTGCGGATCCAGCAACTCGTTAGCATGCTACAACCAGCCAGTTACGGCTGGACACAAAGTAGAGCTGACGATGATGATGACGGGAATTTCATTAGTTTTGCCTGATGATGGCAAATTTATTAACTCTGAGCCAAGGGCCTCAGCCCAGCGGGCGCCGGGGGAAAAGGTCACCGAAGCCGTCAGGGCGCGTCATCTGGTAATTAATGAGGTCTGAAGCGAGTCTCATGCCGTCGAGCAGATGCCAAGAAATTTTGCCGGATCGGAGAAAAAGTTCAACCCGCTGCCGTCACTCGGTGGAAAGTCAGGGAGTCGCCGGAGTCGTTCGGGTCTGGGAGGCACGAATGTCTGCACGGGATCAAAAGCCCAGTGTGGGTTGGAGCGGCGGGCAGATTTCGCCTTGCTCCAGACAGGAAGTTGAACCCCTAATCATGGCGGACAAACGTCCTCCCCTTAACCACTAAAGCCAACAAGACCGGGACAAATTCCCCGATGAGTCAGAGGCGTTTTCAGAGCGTTGGCATCGGCCTCCGACGTGCTGCCGATACAGCGTTTGATTGCAAGTGTGTGTGCATTTCGGCTCAAATGGCGGCACTTAGCGAGAGAGCCGCAGTCGTCTTTTCACTTCGCTTCACTGCTGATTACGGCACGGTAACCGTAGAAACCGATCCCCGGGTGTGTTTGCTCTCGGCCCGCGGAGGAAACTACCTCGGCGGTAAAAATTAATGAACTCTGACCGACCGTCTGACAAAGGAGAGACGGGGTGACACAAGGCGGGGGATTGACGAAGTAAGGAAAAAGAAGGGGGGCGATAAGCAGAGGAGGATTCTCACGGACCAGGAGGATAAGATCCTGGACCCCCCCCCCCAATCCCTCTCTCCATCTCCCCGTCCTCACCGGACTCAGATTCAAGTGCAATTAATTCGCTGACGCGAACGTTGTGCTTCGGATGGGAGACGGGGGGGGGGGGTGGAAGGGAGAGCGAGCAGGGTGAGAGGCAGAGAGAGAGAGGAGGAGGAGCAGGAGGAGGACTATAATCAATTATAAGCCACCAGGGTACCAAACCGGCTTCTTTTGCACAAGGAGTCGTGGCAGCAGGGAGAGCCTGGAAGGCCAAGTAGCTGGTTACAGCTGCTGTCGCACACCGGTACATTTTAAAATGGGGGTGGTCAGGGATGGTGGTTGTGATGCATCGATCAACACTTCGATCATTGAGCTCCCAGATAACATTCATGGATCCCGCAGGACGAACCCTGAGACCGAACTGCCGTTTCCTCCTTCTTATTTAGTCCCACAACTTGTTCACCTCAGCCTGAGCTTATGGGAAAAAAATAATAAATAAAAAAAATAAATCTCATTCGTAGTAGAAAGGGAAGCAGCTCAGGCTGGTCCAGTTGGAAACGTACGGGAAACGGTCGTATCTGTAGCGTAGTGTTTAGTGTAGCGAGGTGGTCTTCGCGTAGTAGCCGTAGCCGTGCAGCGGTTAAAACGGAGGTAACGGTCCGATCTAAAGCAGACGCTGACGGACTCTGTGGCAGCACAGGAAAGACAGGGCGACAGGTGACGGGCGATGGGCCGATGCGACGACGGACGCCGGGCGACGGGCGACGGGGCGACGGGACGACTGGGCGATGGGACGACTGGGCGATGGGCGACGAGCGATGGGCCAATGCGACAACGGGCGACAGGCGATGGAGTGACAGGTGACGGGCGATGGGACGACTGGGAGATGGGCGATGGGGTGACAGGTGACGGGCGACGGGGCGACAGGACGACTGGGAGATGGGATGACTGGGCGACGGGGCAACGGGCGACGAAGTGACAAGACGACAGGCGATGGGCAATCGGGTGACGGGACGACTGGGCAACGGGGAAAGGGGGCGACGAGGCGACAGGACGACAGGGCGACGAAGCTATGAGGCGACGCGACGATGGGCGACGGACGACGGGACGACTGGCCGATTGGCGACGGGTGACGAGCGATGGGCCGACGCGACGACGGGCGACAGGCGATGGGGTGACAGGTGACGGGTGACGGGGCGACAGGACGACTGGGAGATGGGATGACTGGGCGACGGGGCAACGGGCGACGAAGTGACAAGACGACAGGCGATGGGCAATCGGGTGACGGGACAACTGGGCAACGGGGCGACGCGGCGACAGGACGACTGGGCAACGGAGCTATGGGCTATGACGATGGGCGACGCATTTACGGGCGAGTATTTCTTTCTCTAAGCCCTGAAGTAGAAGTACTTTTACTCCTACTTGAGTAGAAAAACAATATGTTTTACCTGAGCACAGTTCTCTTTCCAGCCCTGACAGTAGTAGCATCAGCAGTGGTTTTCATAGTATTAGTACAAGTAGTAGCAGTAGTATTCTTTACAGTGTTAAAGTACTGCAGAAATAGAAGTAAATGGTTCATCTGACAAAATCCGAACCAGAGTCAGACATTTAAAAAGAAAAAATATGGACGTTAAAGGGATTTATATTGAAAATATTGTTTTTGCCAAAAAAACAAGGTCTTTGTTACCAGGGTAACGACAGAGTGCTCGGAGGTCGTCACGTGACCCAGGTACAGGTTTACGGGTTATGGCTCTGGAAAAAAATGCCAGTTAGACGACACTGAGGATTTTTCTAAGGGAAATTATTTCCATGGTCGAGCTTTGAATGTGGCGAAGACTGAGTTTGTCGAGACAGTTCGTTGGAGAAGTTCGTCCATAACCATGGAGAAAGAAAAAAAAGTAAACTTCAGCCACTGATGTTTTCAATCTCATCTCATGGTCGTTAGATGACGTCGGTTCATTTGTCAGGAAGAATTTTCTGTTTTCTTCGAGTTCAGTTCTCACATTCTTTCCCCAAGGAGATCATTTACAGTCGAGGTATAAACCCCCATTATTTATGGCTCTTTTTCAAACCACTGTGTGTTCATTTGATGAATTAAAATGTATAAATAGCTTTGGCAGGAAAGAGAGTTTTTGGCTGCGAATGTTTGGTGATTTCATTCAGTTCCAGGAAGTAAAAAAAAAAAAACAAAGCTTAAAATAGCTCCAGACGTCTCAATGTCACAACTTTTATGGTGGAGAGGAGACGCTGCCAGAGGGGCTTTTACTGTTGGACTGATGGAGAGGGGGATGGAGGGGAGGAGGGGAGGTGAGGGAGGACGAGGAAGGGGACTAAGGAAGAGAAGGAGGCCCGGGAAGGAGGGGAAGGGAGGAGGTGAGAAGGTACAACATAGAAAGGATGGAAAGGAAAGGTGGGAAAGGAAGCGGGGAGGGGACAGACAGAGATGGACAGAAGGACAGAGAGGAAGAGTGTAGGAGACGTAGGAGAGGAGCGAAGGATGGAAGAGAGGAAGGGACAAGAGGACAGAGAAAAGGGAAAAGTAGGAAAGAAAAAAAGGAAATAAATTAGGGAGGAAATGAGCGAAAAGGAGGCAAGAGGTAAGAGAGGAGGTAAAGAGAGATGAAGAATAAAATGGAGAGGGGAGGAAGGGTAGAAGATGAGGAAAGACGAATGGATGGAGGGATGGGAGAAAAGGAAGTAAAGGAAAAGGAGGAAAAGAAAAACGGCTATTGGGAGAGGGAGGACAGACCACGGCCTCTACCTCACCAGTGATGACACGACCCGGGATGACATCACCGCCCCAGGTCCATGCTGATTGGACGGAGCCGTCACCTCGCTACCTCGTATTCTAATAAAGGTGGAAACTGCCTCCAAATAACAAACAAAACAAAGAAAGGGTTAAATAAAAGATTATTCATCTTGTTAGCATCGTCATCAGAGGCTGGATCAACAGAAACTCCTGATGAGTAGATTAAAAATAAGAGCTCGGAGCCCGGTGATCACCATTTCCTGAAGTTCTGTTGACTCTGGTGTATCTTGGCCATAGTGGCGATTAAACCCTGGTTCGACGGCGGTGTCCTCCACTTTCTACAATATCTGCACATGGCACCGACCGGTCGAACCTGCAATAACTGTTTTTATTTGCCGGAATAACTAGCTTGTTCCCGAACCGGGGAACAAACAGCTGCTGTGGCTGTGGTTGTTTTGGATGTCGTTTTTATACCCGTTGCTTGTCTGACAGGTGAATTCCCTCCGCCGGGGACGTCAAAGCCTGAAGTCTGTCGGGATCCGCCCGGTTTCGTCGGCATCGTCTCAGCGTGCGAGGACGAAATGGTGGAGAACAGCGGTGAAGAAACTCAACATTACACGCCGGCGCCAACTAGTGGTCTGTTGGTGTAATTGCAGAGTGACGCCGATGCAGATGGATAAACTCTCGCGACGGCGCGGGACACTTGCGTAGACTTGATAAATCCAGTGAGACTGTTCATTTGTGCGGCGGCAGAGTGAAGAGCACATTTAAACGATATTCCAGGTGAAACCACAAACCATTAATGAGCCACAATGAGAAATCCAGGTTTAAAATCCCCTACTCCTGCTGTTTGGGTATTAGGGTTGTACGGTGCATCCATTGCTTTAGGTCCTTCGACCATGAACCGGCTGCCGCGGAGCATCGTCTTTGGGGGGGGCGAGCAGGAAAAGGGACCCCCCCATTACCCCCCCTACCCCACCCCAAGTGTCTCTATCGGCCGAGAGCCCTCAACTCCTCAGCCAAATGCTCTCCACCGTCGCGCCGAGTGGACGTTGAACCTGCCCACTCCATCTCGACAGCGCCGCACGGAGCGTAATACGATGGATATTATCGCTCCGACGGGGAGAGGCGGGCGCGGGGGGGAAATGGCGCTCATCCACATCAGAGTCGGCTAAATATGACGCAGATAATAGGAGAGAGGGGAATGGATCGTGGTGAATGTCACTGATTATAGACTATTCACAAACTCACTCTCTCACCCCTGTGCAATTCTCTCTCTCCCTCTCTCCCTGTCTCTCTCTCCCTCTCCCTCCGTCTCCCTCCTTCTCTCCCTCCCTCCCTCTCTCTCCCTCTCCCTCCCTCTCTCTCCCTCCCTCCCTCTCTCTCTCTCTCTCTCTCCTCTCTCTCTCTCTCATCCTCCCTCCCTCTCTCCCCCCCTCCCTCCCTCTCTCTCCCCCTCCCTCCCTGTCTGCCCCCCCCTTGTTTTCTCAGTTCTCAGACATAAAGACAAAGGTGCCGCCGCTCCGAACGCAGCATCTTGTGATTTTTTCTCCCAAAAACAACATCACAGGACGAACTCCGTCCCTGCTTCCTTTGATTCCAGCTTTTCTACGAATCTTCTGCCAGATTCCCGGAGAGTCCGTGTGGTGTTTTGTTTTTTTGTTTTTTTATCCACCCTAGCTTTTGTAGCGCCGGCGCTGTTGGCGAGCAAACAGTCGTGGTTAGCTGATGTTAAAAAAAACCCCAACAACTAAGTACCTGCAATGTATTCTAGTGAGCGTTGGGAAGCTCTCAGAAAATTTGAAAAATCAAGGGATTTTTTATTTCTATAATTTTATTCATCATCCTAGTTGCTGAAAATGTGAAAGTGAAGATCAAGCTTTTGTCCGTCCTGGTCGGGGAAAATCAGAACGCCACATCATACATGTTATTTTGGGCAACAGTTGTCCGCCCCCCAGCTCCATGAAGAAATGGTTTTCCCCAGTCTGTTGTGGATGATTGTGACTGGTCTACACGGAGCCCTGACCCCAACCCGACCCCCGTCCGACGCCTTTGGATGTACCGGAAGATCGACCGGGATCCGGACCTGATCGCTGCTGGACCTCGACAACGGGTTCAGAATCTGGTGGACAGACTGAATCTCGGGGTCTTGGGGGCCTTTACAGCAGCACGTTGGTAATTACGGTGCCACCGTCACATGTGGCTGCAAGGCTCTGGTGTCCATATACTTTTTCCTACATCGGCCTGTATTTTTCAGTTTTAGCGTGATCTGGATCTGGGTCCTAACACCTTCAAACTGGGAGAGATCGCTGAAGGACCCAACTGATACACATAGTCATAACGGTCAATTGTCATAATCATCGCTGACGACTGTAATGTTAATAATTAAAAGGGACGTAACCGCAATTAGTGATAGATGTTTGAATGGTGTAACGAGTAAATGGATGATTATTAATAATCAACTGATTAAATATTAGTTAACAGTAGAGCTGTTACAGAATTATGATTCCCTCCAACTCGCTGTTTGTTCCTTCTGCATCACTCACTCTGTTACTTTCCCTTCTTTCTTTCTTTTCCTTTCCCATCATATACTTTTCTTTTTTTTCCTCCCGTCTCCTCCCTCTCAGGATTTTTCCTCCCTCTACCTCTCTATCTCTCTGTTTTACAGCCTCCCCTCTCTCTCTCTCTCATCCTTTCATATCCCAAAGGAGTGTAATCACCTGCAGGCCCTCATCCTTAACTACTCAGCGCACACGCACACACGCACACACACACACACACACACCGTGTTGTGCAGGTGGCGGCGTGTGACGTTGACTAATGCGATGCTGGTTCAGACATGTTGGCGTTAATCGATTAGCGCCACAGCTCGCCAGCGGGACACACACACACACACACGCATATTTATAAAGAAACACACACACACACACGCGCGCAGTGCCGCCATGAAATCGAGGAAATGGAGAGAGAAAGGAAGTGAAAGAGAGAAAAAACTTTTGAAATAGAGAAGAGGAAAAAAAAAGGAAAATAAGATTTTTTTTTCAAAAACCACAATAAAACCACCGGCAGAGAGATTGGTTGAAAAAAAGCAGTAAACTGGAAAAAAGAAGGAAAAGAGGTAAATAGAAAAAAGAAAATAAAGAGAGAAACGGGAAATAAGACAGTAAAGAGGAAATGAAGAGAAAGAGAGTAAAGAGAGAAATAGGAAAAAGAAAGTAAAGGGGTAAACAGGAAAAAGAAAGTAGAGAGGAAGTTGGAGAAAGCGCCTCAGCAAAGGACAGAGGAGTGTTTCTGAGTGTAGGGAGGCGGCGAAGCGTCGCGGTAGAAACACGACGTGTGTGTGCGTTTTGCTGCGATATCTGCAGCCTGCATCGTGCAGAGATAAAACCTAAATAAGTAAATAACAAACAAAACCATTTTTCAACATAGCGGCGCCCGATCTGTGTCCCTGCCGCCCACCAGGGGAAAGAAGAAGAAATACGATCCATCGATACGGAGGCAGGCAACATCTCACGCCGATTCTTAGTGATTCCCGATCGTCACGGGGACGTAATTACACATTTCACCTCACTTCTGCACAATATTAAGTATTTGAAAGTGCATACATTACTTTTATAGCTTTGCTGTGCGTTTTATCCCAAGAGGATAAACGCTAAAATTAAAGGAATATTACAGCTGAAAATTTAAAAACCTAACAGGGTTCATACTCTGGAGAGCGTGAATTGTAATAAGTAGATTTCATGACATTTGTTCATGACATTTTCCAGATTATTTCTGTCAACTTCATCCCTATGTTAAAGCTGGAAGGAGCTGTTCTTAGATTTTTATTTAATAGAGGCGCTGACATCAGGCTCATCGGTGCAAAACACTGGCGGTGGTGTGAATGATGGTGTGAATATGACTGTACACGGCCTCAGTGACAGACTGGCGCCCACTGGGGGGCGTCATTAAGGAAGCGGCCGACGGCCGCAACTAAACTGTACATGTCATTAACGGCGTCGCACCTCGAGCTGGATGTCGTTAGCGGACGCGAGCTTCTTTCGGTCTGTTTTTTCCAGGGAACGGCAGCGTACAGACACGGCGGGACGGGAGCCGTCCGGTACGGCCGCCGCCGCCGCCGTTCACGTTCCGAGGCAGTTGACGGAAATCTGAAAAAAAACAGAAATATTCGTCTCGACGACGACGGACGAGAAAAAAGGTCCAGTTTGATATTTTAGGTAAAATGTGCACCAGGACAACAGAAGCAGAAATGTGCTTTCACTGGTGTTTCAACCTGACAATGAAGCTTTAGAACAGAGCAACCCAACACAAGGCCCCCGGATCGGACCCCGTCTGGACCGGAGGACCCCACCGGGACCGGATCAGACCCCGTCTGGACCGGACCCCACCTCGACCGGAACCCATTCAGAGCAGACCCCATTTGGACCGGACCTCGCCTGGACCGGACCGGACCCCGTCTGGACCAGACCCCGTCTGGACCGGACCCCGTTCGGAGCGGACTCCATTTGGACCACACCCCATCTGGACCGGACCCTTCCCAGTATGGACCTTGCCTGGACGGGATCCCACCCAGACTGGACCACGCCCGGACTGGACCCCTTCTGAACTGGACCCTGTCCGGACCGAACGCCGCCTGGACCGGACGCCGCCCAGACCGGATCCCTTCGGGACCAGACCCCGTCTAGACCGGACAGTGTCTAGACCGGACACCGTCTGGACCGGACGCCGCCCAGACCGGACCCAATTGTTTTCGAGGATGCAGCCATCTTGTTTGTATAAACTTTATTGGCATCATGAGAGGACAGAACCGACGAGCGTGACCATCCACTTTGGGAGTATTTGATTAAAACGTGAGCTGCACAGAGCCTCAGTTAAATGTGTAGCGGGCGAGATAATACATGACTTATTGAAATATTGTTGTAGATGTAGATTAAAACTAATGTGATCTGAACAGAGGGAACCTCAGTTTATTATGTTTCCCCCTAAAAGAAAGATGAGAGGACGACAAACACACAGATACAGAAACAGACGTATTAATCTAAAACCTGCAAATTATTAATTTTTTTCCCTTTTTTCTGAACCCATCTCCCTCTGTGTGTACATGTGTGTGTGTTTTTGTATGTCTTTGTGTGTACATGGGTGTGTGTGTGAGTGTGTGATAAGCTATCTGGAACAGTAGAACTATGATGTATGGTTCTCATCCCCGCACCGAGACACAGCACTGATAGGAAACACACACACACACACACACACACACACACACACACACACACACACACACACACACACACACACACACATATAGTTCAGAACTGATGCAGAGGGTTGATAACTCTGCAATAAACTGTATCACACACAGAAACTTACAAAGTAGAACCACAGTGTTGGGCTGTGTATGTGTATGTGTGAGTGTGTGTTTGTCTGTTGGTGGGTAGAGAAGAGAGAGAGAGGGGGAGAACAAAAAGGGAAGTTGAACTTCAAACAGGAGCCTTGATGTTGATATCATTTAATAACATCAGGTCCTGCACACACACACACACACACACACACACACAGCTCCTATTAGTCCTAACAGCAATCCTATCAGTTCATATGAGTGCATGTGTGTGTGTGTGTGTGTGTGTGTGTGTGTGTGTGTGCGTGTGTAGAAAGGAATCAACACACACGCTCACAAAATGGAGAGAAGAACAAGAGAATGAAACAGAAGCTGTTAATAAAAAGAACATGAGTCTTCTGACCTGCTACAACACACACACACACACACACACACACACACACGAACATATACAAGAAGGTGTGTAAAGACAGAATCATAATCAGCTTGGTCTCGTCTCTGAAACAGTTTTATGGATAGAAAAGTGTTGTAATGTTTGTGTGTGTTTGCGTGTGTTTGCATATGTTTGCATGTGTTTGTGTGTTTGCGTGTGTTTGCGCGTGTTTGTGTCTGTTTGCGTGTTTGCTTGTGACAGACAGTAGTGATGTGTCTGAGTGATGCAACACTGTGACAAAACTAAGAAATTATGCATCTGATATTTCTGTTACATCGTCCCGGCTCAGCCGCCGCATCTGATCTATGAGGCAGAAAGTAAACGGACAGAGTCGGCACCGACGCCTTTGACTTAGGTCACTCTGCTCTTTCATCCCCAGACCTGACGCACAGCTGATCTGGGATCTGGTACGTCGGCCACTGTAAAACCAAAAGCTGACCCCCGTCCTGGCTCAAAATCCAAGAGACTCCCGGCGACGCCGCCTAAAGAACGATGTGTTTCCTGGGAAGATTATTTCCAATCCCATCTCCTCTTTGTTCTCCCGGTTTTTCACAGAAAGGAACAAGCCAAATCTGCTTTCTTCTACCCACAATCCCTTGTGCTTCGGAGGCAGGTTCCTCCGCCTGGTCCAGGCTGTATTCCCAATACTCCCGTCACGGGACCGGCCCTCCACAAGCCCGTTGGAAGCTCCCGTCTCCCAGGGGACACGTGGCCAAGACACGCTCCAAACTAAACGGCAAAAATGTGTCGTCGGTAGTCGACTTTATTCGCCAAGACACATTCATGTGTATTCTCTTCTGTCACCCCGACGTTGTCGGTCGGTGTTCCCACAATCAGTATCATGAGAAAAAAACGGGGTTTAAATGGCCTTTTTTCCAATTAGACACCACTGTGGTTAAGGGTTGAAAACTTGGCTGGATGATGGAAAGTTCATGTCATGACTAAGAGACACCTACATCTACATTTGCGGTGTTACAACAATATCACACTACTGACGTGTTTGAGGTAAAAATATGTTCCTAGTAGAAGAATATGAAAAAAAAATCGACGGAAGACTGAATGCGACAGTGCCGAATCGGTCAACAAAACAGGCCGGACATGACCGCGGCTTTGAAACGCCGCGGTTCAAGCACCGCTTCGGAAACTTTTGCACCCCGACAGGATAAAACGACGCGGGGGAGACGCAGCGGTTCCATTAGCGGGAGGAACGAGTGCGTTCGCGTTAGACCACATCGGCACGAAACGTTCTCCGAAAACCGGAGCTGACATGTTCGCCCCTTCTCTTTGATTCAGCTGAGACCAAACACGCTGCTACTTCAAAAAAAGAAATAAAAAGTTCTTCTGATCAACAACCTCATCAAAGTCAAGCTAGCTCCTGTTCTTTTTGGGTTTTTTATCCTCAAAAAAAAAATTAAAAAATCAATTAGTAAGTGTGCTGATCAAACGGGCTGAGTGACAGGCAGTCGGCGACAAATTAATCAGCGTCCTGAGGGACAGATGGCTTCAAAATGAAGTTTCTCTGCTTCCGGCCTCAAAGCAACATTTGTTTTTTTCATCTTTACTATGTTAAGATACAATAGACGATTTCTGGTGGTGCGGTTGGAAAACAACAACTGCAATTAGCTTAACAGCAGCTTGTCTTTGTTTTAAAAAAAAAAAAATAAGGGCGACATCAAGGACGGATGAGGGAGGTATGAGGGGAGAAAAGGAAAGGGGACGAGGGAAAGAAATAGCTAGGGAGGGAGAAAAGGAGGCAGGGGAAGAAGTGTGGGACGGAAAAATCAAAAAACAGAGGACAATTAAGGATGGATGGTCGGAGGGAAGAAGGAAAAGAGGGAGGAAAGAAGAGAGAGGAGCAGGAAGAAATAAGAGGCTAAAGAGAGAGAAAATGGGCAAAGAGGTACAGATTTAACTAGAGGAGGAGAGAGCGAATGAGAGAAGGAAGGAGGGAGGAAGGAAGGAAGGGAGGGAGGATGGGAGTGAGATAGCTTCATTAGCAGAGAGAGAGAGAGAGAGCGATTATATTTCCAGTGCTGCTGCAGTAGCAATTTCAGATAGTGTGTGTCTGTGTGTTTGTATGTGTGTATGTGCATGTGTGTATGTGTGTGTGTGTATGTGTGTTTATGTACGTGTGTGTGTGCGTGTGCGTGTGCATGTTCGCGTGTGCATGTGTTCATGCTAATTAGCTGTGTGTGTGTGTGTGTGTGTGTGTGTGTGTGTGTGTGTGTGTGTGTTAATGCGGAGGCAAGACCAAAAGTATGGAGGAAAAGCAAGAAGAAACAGAGGAAGAAAAAACAAGAGTGATGGAGAGGATGAGACGGGATTTTACAATTTTTAAAATTCATCCCAGAGGTGATGAATTAAACTGAATTAAAACAGAGAATTAAACTGCCAACATGTTATAGTGTAATCAACATGGAATATGCACTTTAGTCCTAAGGCTAATTTATGCTTCTGCATCGATCCTCCGCCGTAGCCTGATGTCCCCCCCAAAGAATTCAACTACGTGCAAGAGCTGTGATTGGTCGGTTCGGTAGCGTCACATTTCCAGCTCCTCCTCCTTCGCTGCCGTCGTCCAGACCGTCTCCTCCAACGTCTCCTCTCGCTTCCGCATTGCAGTAAATTCAGTAAAAACTTAAACCGCTGGTTGACATCCGTCGGCTCCGACTCTGGCGAGATCCGCTCGTTTTCGGTCGCCGTCGTTTTGAGGTGACGCCGACAAACTGGCAGAAAACGGTGACGGAGAAACTAAACACCGTGGCGTTTACATGCCAACTAGTGGTTTGGTGGTGTAACTGCAGAGTGCAGAAGTATAAACGCTCATGACAGAGTAGCTTCGACACAGAAGCATAAATCCAGTTTAAGTCATATTTAAGAAAACTGATTCCAGGTTTGAATCCACCTGATTTTAGTCCTTTAAAACTGATGCTGCAGAACTGGCCATTTATCTAATCCAGATTATGGCGCATTTGAAATGAAAAAAACACAGAAAAAGCCTCAAATCTGAATCAACTCCTTTGTAAACATGTACAAGAGGAAAACAACGAGGGGAAAAGGATCTATATTCACATTCATCTTCGTAAAAAAACACATTGAGCCTCGCTCCACCTTTTTGATGAACATCTATGCCAAGCATGTGCTGGTCTGAACGTGGGACCGAGGAAGTGGTGGAGGCGTCAGAGGTCAGAGGAACGAAGAACATGAGGACGGCAGCCGAGAGGAAGGATGTGGACGAAGTGGAGGGACGGAGACAGCGAGAGCGGTGGGGGGGGCGGGGGGGTCTGAGAGAGCGGTTACGAGTGTTATTAAGAAATGGCTCGGCTGCTAGCGAGCGTTCAGACGGCAGTAAAGCCGAACGCTTCACGGCCGAGCAAGCAGCAGCTCAGCCCCCCCCCCACAGTTTATCTAATTCTCTCTGTCTCTCACTGTGATTCATCCAGGGCTCTCTCCCTCTCTCTCTCTCTCTCTGTCCTCCAACTCTCCCCTGTTACAATTTTAAATTGTAAAAATCCATTAAATCCATTGGTTTCGATCAGAGAGTGCAGCAGCCTGTATATATATGTATGTGTCACATTATATAACAGTGCATCATGGGTCTGTGAGTGTATGTATTTATCTCCACATGTTTCTCCTTTTCCTGTGTGTGTGTGTGCGTGTGACGGGCAGTAAACAACGGTACTGGTGCCGAAGCGAGCGGATACAGAGGCAGACACGCCGAGCGGATATGATGGTGATACTGGACGCGCGGGGATGGTCGTAGCCGCCGCTGTGTTAGTTCGCCTCAGTAGCTCAGCTCTGAGCCTGTTGGTTCCTACTGGAGATGTAAATCTCTAAAAATGGCCCACAAATAATAGAATTTAAAAACAGGGGCTCTTTTATCTTCCTAAAACAGGTGAGAACTGTAGTTTTTTAATCAAACAATCAGGAGGAACTAGTGCATTTGTCGGGGACTATATTCAGGGGTGGATTAATCCACATTTGGTGCTCTAGTGAGTATCTGGGGCAGCAGGACGGTGTGTGTGTGTGTGTCTAAATAAACTTCATTGTGTGTGTGTGTGTGTGTGTGCTTTCATGGCGATGAGGTGATGAAGCAACATGTCGCCCTTTGCAACAGTGTGAATCCCTGGTGTGTTTTTAACAGATTTTGGAAACAATGGAGCTTCTGTGGCTCCGACTGCGACTCAGAGGAATCAGATGAATCAGGGTTTGGACACAAACACAACACATCCATTGTTCTGTGCACTTGGGATTTGCTGCTGGTAAGAAAACTACAGCGCATCGTCTGACTTATTCTGTAAATTTAATAATGATTTCAGGGAATAACAGCAAGGGGCTTATTCTTTTTTTTGTTGTTGTAATATTGTGAATGATGTCGATCCCGGTCATGGAAATATTCAGTAAACTTCAACACGACTCCAATCATGTATTTTCTCTTCAGAGGCCAAATAGAATAATTTAAATTAGGATTAGATTACATTTCTTCAAAATGTGCCTATAATATGAAACCATAGTTGTTGTTTTTTTCCGCATTAAGCTAGATCGTAACAACTATTCCAAGAAATAATTCCTTGTGCAATCTCCATTAAGAGCTGTGATTAATTTCACTTTTTAAAAATAAAAATATTTCACATACTTTGGCTCCCGCTGGATCCTGGTTAGACTCCGAGAATATTCATTATGTTCCCACGTACAACACTACAATCCTAATTAGAATCACTTTTTTTTTTTTTTTGAACCAGTACAATTAATACAGCCAAGAGAAATTTGTTTTGCAACAGTGGACGACTCCCGAATTAATGAAACATTCAGATTGATTGTTTGCAGTTAATTTCCTTAATTTTCCTCTGCAGCACATTCAGGACAAGTCATTACTCTGAAGTGTGTGAACGCATTTTGATTTTTACATTAAATTACGCAGCGTTTTCTGATGGGTGCTTAATAGTATGTATTTTACATAAGGGAAAGAAAAATGTGAATTATTTTAACTAAAGTCCTTCAACTCAAGCTACAATACACGAACGTCGCAGTTTTAGGTGTTTATGACATTTTTCCTATTTACTCGTGGCTTTATTTGTGGCCCACTCCCTCTATAAGCACATACACAGTTTCCATGGCAACTGCATTTTCTATATTTATTGGCAGGTTTACTCTGGATACCGGGAGAATTTCATGGGTAAAACTCCCCGTCCCCACCTACTCCCTCAGCCCCGTCCAGCCCCGTCTCGTGTATTGGCAATCGGTGCCGCAGCTCTTTAAAGAGAGAAACAAAAAAGGAAAAAGCTCCTTATTCCCCAGTTTATTCTGACATTTTGATTCACGATCAGCTGGGGGAGGACGGGCGGGAAAAAAAAAAAGAATTTAAAAAATTAAAAAAAACACACCCTTTGAGACAAACTCAGGCCGCTTAACTAATTACCGACATATATCACCGCTGGCTCCGACAAGCCAATTACACCTGATTGGAAATACTTTACTTTGTTCAACACACGCTTTTCATGTCGGTTTTAATTCAGTGTCAAAGCTCGCCTTTCTGAATATTAGAGTGGATGATTGACTGCTGAGGGCCTTACAGTGTACGGTACATAAGCCAATAATGTCCCATTTGTCTGGTATGGAGAGAAAGCGGGATAAACAGATTAGAAAAGGACATTAGATGTATAACTGGGTTAGTAAGGACATCGGCTCTAATGGGTAAACGTCCTTCACGAGAGTCTCACCGTGATTAATACAAAGTGATACCAGTGACTGTGGGGCTTCCCAGAAACGGAGAATGAACGGCATGATGGGAAAGAAAGTTTCGATTACAAGACAACACGGAAGGAAAGGATACGCAGTGTATCAAAGACCATCACCTCCAAGGTGGTTTTTATTGTTCATGTTGAACTAGCTATTCAAGACCCCAGAGATATTGACTTTTCACATTAGTGATCCCTTAAACATCTAAAGGCACCCAGAACTTTCTCAGCCCACACTCACTTATTGCTTAAATTCACCGATGACTGCTCAAAACTAAAAAACTCTTCGAGGACCTCTTGAACAACCTTCGACAGACCTTTCAAACAGTCCGAACCCATTTAAACCCTTTGGGAAATACCTGCAACCCTTTAAAGACCATGGAACTCTGAAAAAAAATGCCTGAAATCCTTGTAGACATCCACAAAACCCTGCTGAAATGTCTTAAATGGTCTTAAACAACCTCTGAACCCATCAAGTGAAGCCCTTAAACACCAATAGAATTCTCTAATACACCTAAAATCCTAGTAACTGACCATAAAACAGCCCACACTGATGAACCCTGAGGGTAATCTCAAATGAGATCTGCAACCCTTCAAAGACTCCGTAGATCTAATTAAAACACTCCTAAGATCCTTTTAGAAATGTCTTTGACCCCCCCCCCGAAACTTCAAACCCTTTTCAAATGGCACCTTCAAGCCATGAAAAACCCCAAAAATCCTCTAAATCGCACTTAAAATCCCTATGAAAATCATATGTTCCCGTTGAAAACACTCAAAACAACCCAGAATCCCGATCTTAACCCCATTTTCAAACAACACCTGCGACCTTTTAAATTCTACTAGAGCTCTTTTCAGACCTCTAAACTTTCTAAATCCCTAAAGCCCCCTTTGGAAAACAACTTGAGCTGACTTATACAACCTTGAAACCCTCTTTAAACCTTCAATATTTCGCCTGAAACTCATCAAAGACCCCTTGAACTCTCTGGAGGACACCTTAATCCCTGTAAACAAAAATCCCTTATAGTCTTCTAAACAACACCTTTGATCTTCTTAATCCTGGAAACTACACCTGCTGCCCCCCTAAAACCCTTAAACTTATCTTCACCCCTTGTGATCACTCTAATAGCCCCTGGAACACCTGGAAATACCTTAAACAACCCCTGAAAACCCTTGAAACACCAATTACAACTGCAAAAAGACCCAAAAACAACATAATAATGGTGAAGTTTGTTAAAAGGCACCAATCAATCCTCTGAACCACCCATGAAACCCGCTCTAAATCCTATCGTTAACATTTGCTGGTCCTCAAATTAGAGATTATTATCAAATGAGAGATTAACGCCAGCAACGTCTATGACTTTTATCATTAATTGCATCAGAAAGTTCTGAGTTTGGTTCTGGCTCACAGTGATATTAAGTCTGTCAAAGGTGACCAGATATGTTCTCCATGACCAAACCGGCCCAAACTTCCCTGCACGTTCCTTTAACTGAGATGATCCCGACTCGGAGACTTTCCCCCTCTGCTGGCTCAGTCGCATCATTGTAAAAACACCCGTGATCATGTGTGAAACCAGACTGGATTGACCCAAGTGTTTGTCTAAATGAAACTGCAGCAGACATCTGACTTCCGACTTCTCAATCCTGTAAACACCCCTCCCCCACAAAAAACCCTTAAAAGATATCTTTAAGCCCCGTGATCACTCTCATAGCCCCTTCAAATACCTGGAACTACCTTGAACAACCTGTGAAACCCTTGAAACACCAATTGCAACTGAAAAAGAAACAAAAATAACCATTGGAATTATGGAGTCCCTTGAAAGACATCGATAAATCTCGTAAACAACCCACGAAACCCTCTCTAAATCCTAGCGTTAACCTTTGGTGGCCCTCAAATGCCCAGAACCAGCTTCTGGAATCATCTCTGCGATTTGAGACTTGGCTTAAAAACCTTTGGCATGAACCTTAGCAATGATCAGATATGTTCTACACGACCGAACCGGCCCAAACTTCCCTGCACGTTCTTTTTACTGAGCCGATCCCGACTCGGAGACTTTCCCCCCCTGCTGGTTCAGTCGTATCCTCCTGAATGCAACGGTGATCATGTGTGGAACCAGACTAGATTGACCCAAGTGTTCGTCTAACCGATACCGCAGCAGACATCTGACCTCTTCACTGCAATCACTCCGGGGGGAAATCAGGCGTCAGAACTCAGCTGTGTACGGATCTGCGTAGACACTCGGCGAGACAAAAAACGCGTCATTTCATATGCAAACCCGCGGAGGGAGAAAAACAGCCTGATTCAATAAGTGAAGGACTCTCGCCCCCTCTCTCTCTGAGCCGTCCCCGTGTTCCAGTTAATTGTAACGTCTTTCAGAGGGGAAACCGAAGCAAACAACTATATTTTCTGTCATTACAACACATTGTTGGACAACAACGCTGCCCGGAGCTGTTTTGTGTTTGCCAACAAAAAAAGAAAAAAAAAGATAGGGGTGTTGGGAAAAAAGGTGTTTGAGTAATTGTTTCCATGGTGATTATTTTTTCCCTCTTTGGTGTGCAAGTGTGTGACAGCATGCAGGACAAGAGAGGGGAAGGAAAATAAAAAAAAATTGAAATAAGATGAACGAAACGCCCAGCAGCCACGTCGTGAGCCGAAAGCAATTTCCCTCGTCTAAATTTAGTTATGCAAAGCCTATGGGCATCATCAGCATTTTGTAATTAGTTTTATAATTACTGCTGTTTCCCTCTCCCTCTGTCATTCCATTTTTCTTTACACCGAGAAACGGGGCGAATCAAAACATCTCAAAACTCGCAGCTGGCCAAAATTACTCTCCGTTTATTAAGTGCGAGCATGCACGGCGAGCGTTTTTTTAGCCCGTGGACGGAGCGGCGTCTCCGCCGGCGGAGGTGAGCGGGGCCTGGCCGAGGGCCGACAGCGGCGGCGGTGTGTTTTGCGAGGCGAGGGGGCCGAAAGCAGCGTTTGACAAGTTTATTATGTGAGGAAGCAGCGACAGCAGCTGCCCTCCGCTCGCCTCTTTTTTCAGGTTTTAAGATTAGATTGGTGGGCAAAATGGCTGGAGTGATTACAGCTGGAACTGGGGGGGTCTTTGAGAGGGAAATAACAATTATCACCCAATGTGTAGGTGGCATAGACCAGATAATTGGGGCTCTGCGTTTCACACGATTTGGCCGGGCCCCGCCGCTGTTCGGGAAAGGAATCACGTCGGCGCTATCAGACATCAGCGGAAGACGCTCCCGCTGCTAAATGACAGCTAACCTGAATTTAACAGCTGGGGGGAGATCATGGCGGTTCGCTCGCGCACAGAAACGACAGGCCGTCGGCCGCCGAGGGTCTCGCGACCCGTCAACACAAATCTGGATTAACGCGCTCTGGTGGGAAACCTCTGAGGCCCGGTTATCAATGTTTGTATGTAACCTCGATGACTTCTAAACAACTATGAAGTCGCTGCAAAATCTAAAGATCATCAGATATAAAAGTAAACTGTCAGCATTGACAAATGCCCAGTTTAACATATTTAACACTACTAAAACCGGTGTTAAAATCAGTGCGTCCATTAATCACTTGCAATGTGTTGCAGACGAGCAACATTCAGACCCACAGGAATCTATTTTCATTTCCAGCGGAGGGTTCAAAGTTTCCAATGATAGCAAATATGTACGTTTCAGCTTTAGAAAAATGCGACACGATGTAAGCATCATAATTCTAATTCTATCACCAAAAAAAGATTTAAATAATAATCAAACTAAAAGGAAAAACAGTGAGGGCTCCATATAACTGTTTTCTTGTTAAAATATAGTTTCTCTAATAACCCGATTTTTCAGAGTTTGTTATCATCTGCATAGAAGCACAGAGAGGTGAATTTAAATAATGCAAGTGTAACTAAATTTTTTTTCCGCCCCAGTGGTTGTCACAGTTAAGTGTGTTTCAGGGTTTCAGTCTAAAATGGCCCAATTTTTGATTTGATGTTCATTAGAAATTAGCTAAAAAAACAGAACGTGTTACAATTTTACCTTTCATACTAAAAGTCTAGTGCTTACTTCCATTTTCAAGTTCAGACTGCAACAGCGTCTACCCATTAAAAAAAAAGAGAAGTCAATTTCACATTTCATTATCATTATGGCAGCGTTGTATATATAGGTTATCTGTCATTCTGATTTTAATTTTCATTTTGTCGGTAACACGAAAAGGAAAATGGGACGAGGACATTTGAAATTTAAAATTCAGCTTTGTCCCACACTATGTTCACACCGATGGAAAAAGGGAATTTTTCAACTTGATTAAATTATTTCATTTTAATATTGGCAGCTCTGGAATTCCTCTCCTTTATTTCAAATGCACTGAAAACTGAAAAAACTAAATGTGACCAATCAGATTAAATGACTTTTCTTACAGTTTCTGTATGTTTTTTACATCATTTTTAATGTGAAATATAAACAGACAACTTTAGGCTGTTTTTTTTGGGGGGGGGGTGTCGGATGTCAGCGCTGTTTATCCGGGTGTCGGGGTCACTGTGTTCCCTCAGTATAATGGAGGAAGCCATTAGCCCAGCCAGCAGGCCGCATCATAAAAACGTCAGCTGGGACAAAGAGACGAGATGGATCATAACAGGACGAGACTCCCGCCGCTCTCCTCCCGCTCTCCTCCCGCCGCTCTCCTCCTCTGTCTCTCTGCCTCTCTCTCTCTCTCTCTCCCAGCCTCACTGATAGCCTCTGTCTCTCTAATTGACTGTCTCGTTCACCCCCCCCCCCCCCCCCCGTCTGGTCTTTTTCCCTCTCATATTTCTATTCAGTCTCTTTCCTCTGATGTTTCTCTTTTTCTCCCTACTTTCTGTCTCTCTCTCCCTCTCTCTCTTCTTACTGTCTCACTAAGCATGAGGTTGATTTTGTGTAAAGCAGCAGTCTGGCTGTATATAATGCTAAGTGGTTGGAACACACAAACACACACACACACAAACACACACAAAAACACACAAACATACTTCTAAGAGCGAGGAGTCGACCGACATAGCTGCAAACTGTGGATTATGCTTCACAACGAGATTTCTGACACTGGATTAGCGACAGTAACATTTTGGATGGATGGGTTGGAGAGTGTGTGTTTGTGTGTGTGTGTGTGTGTGTGTGTGTGTGTGTGTGTGTGTGACCATGACAACTACGTGATGGATGCCTTCCATCTTGGATGCAGTAATCTGCAGCAAATAGGACGGAAAAACCGTCCTGGGGGAGTCGGGAGAGAGAGAGATGATGGCCTCGAGACCCCGATGAAACCTAGAGACCCTGAGACCATGAAATGCTGAGACTCCAAGACTCCGAGACCCTGGGACCCCAATACCCTGAAACCATGAAACCTTTAGACTCTGAGATCCTTGAGACCCTGAGACCCTAAGACCTGAGACCCCAGGACCCCGAGACACCGAGACCCCGAGACCCCGAGACCCTGAGACCTCTGGACATCCTTCAGTTACAGTTTGTGAGGCGGAGACTGCAGGTGGCTCCACTCCACATGTTGAAGTGTCCTCAGGCACCAAGATGCCTCTGATGCATCATTGGTGTATGAATGTGTGTGTGTGTACGTAGCAAGTGCTAAAAATGTGTAGAAAAGTGCTGTATGAGTGTGTGTGAATGGGTGAACGGTGCATTAGTGTCAAAGCTCTTTGTGGGGTAGATAAGACTAGAAAGGTTTATATAAGTACAGGCCATTTACCATGAGCTTCTGCACTAGTGTTCTGCATTGTCAGACACACACTTTTTTTATTGCTTCCTCACTTTATTTGCGACTTTACAGTTACAATCTGCCTTTATTTGGTTGTACATATAGATGGTAACTTTATTTTTTGTTTTAATTGTTGCTTTATTTGTGTAAATCTTGCTCATATACATGAGGAATTCTACTTTTTGCTTAGTTACATGTCGATCTTCACGTTCCTCTGCTGCTTTGATGCTTCAGTCTTTTTGTGCTTGAGACCAAAAAAGTTGAATTTAACAATGTCAAAGTTCTTCTCCCCCAAATTGTGTTGATTTCTCTTTCTGTGTTTGCCGAGTAATTCATTTTTCCTTCTGGTATTCTGCAGGACTCTATGCCTTTATGGCCTCCAATTATTGAAATTCAAGCATTTGAAATTGAGTTTAATGTGTCACACACTTACATTTAAAACATGTGATGGGGGGGGTCACATGTAGACTTGGAAAAAAGGTTGGAAAACACACAAGGCTAATTATAAATGAAAATATCTGAGAAATTAACTGAAAAATACAAGGTACAGATTATCAGTATATTATATAAGACACCAGCAACTCTGATTAAACAGGCTGATAAGAGCTGTCTAGAGTTTAGATACATTTTTAAAAACCATTTATCCTCCCTTCTCTTGTTTTTTTTTTATTTCTGAAAGACTCATATGCAATTAGTTAAATGTCACTTTTTTTAATTAGCAGCAAATCATTAACTCAATTTTCTGTTTTCTTTTCTGTTTTTTTTCACAAATCTAAATGTCCCATAAAACTTATTCTGATATGAATCAAATCTGAAGACACACTCACAATTAATTTTACAGTTTTACACATCGAAAACGTTCTGGAAATAGATTATCTCCATCATCCGAAATGGCTTTGTCAAAATAACAGACCGTGGTCGGACAAAAAGCAAAAACAAAAGGTATTATGCTGTGAGCCGGCAGTTGATTTTTAGTTTTTGGCAACAAAGCAGCGTGTTTTTGTTCCTGCTTCTTACTTTCTGCTCCGAGGTAAACAAACTTCCCAACATCCTATGAATCAGTTATAAATCTGATCTGAGGCTAAATTATCTGATCTGAGGCTAAATTATCTGATCTGAGGCTTCACACTTTTTCTTTTTTTTTACATTTACTTACATTAATAATCATAAACTGCCTCTTAAAGGTGAAGCGGGAGAAAAGTAAAAAAGTAAAACAGTAAAAAAAAAACAAAAAAAAAACCACATGAAATGACCCCCCCCCCCCCCCGGTGTTACGCACAGACACACACTCCCACAAACATACACACATACACAGGCCAGGCAGCACCTTATACCTTATGAGCTCCTGTATTGAGCCGTAAATAGGTTTGTGGGTCTTATAAAAAATGCCATAATTTATATTTTAATAACTGAGGGAGGAAGATATTTATACAGAATGTAAAGCAGCAGAGATATGAGTGACAAGGTGTGTGTGTGTGTGTGTGTGTGTGTGTGTGTGTGTGTGTGTGCGCACTCAGTTTGCATTAATGTGCGAGTCCTTAATATGTACGTGTGTATTTGTGAGGGTAAAGTTTGTGTAAAACCCGCATGTGTGTTTGTTTATAGGAATGTGTGCATGTGGGGGGGTGGTTGCTTGTGTGTGGAGTACAGTGAGGAGCCTCTGTGTGTGTGTGTGTGTGTGTGTGTGTGTGTGTGTGTGTGTGTCTTGATTGTAGACTGGCTCATGAAGTGTGGCATTTTGGTGTCTGCTTCTCTCTGCATGCATAATGAATAGCCAGGTGTCGGAGGGGGTCACACACACACACACACACACACACACACACACACACTCACACACACACACACACACACGCACACATCGAACACACGCATGCAACAGACTGTCAGACAGACACACAAACACACAAACACTCTCGCACACACTGTTGAACACACACACTGTTGAACACACACACACACACCGTATGCACATGTGCAACAGACACACAAAGTTGTAAAATTCACACATAAACACGCCAGCCGGTATTCAGTCACACGGCGAGATGGCAAGCGGTCAGTCGTACAAACACATGCGCACACGCACACACACACACACACACACACACACACACACACACACACACACACACACACACACACACACACACACACACACACACACACACACAAACACAGACACACACTCAGGCTGAGTGTCAGGATGCTCCAAAGGTCACGGTTGTTTGTGTGGCGTCCTGCAGCAGATGTGGAGACTCTCTGACAGGAAGTCAAAACCTCCAACACTAAACCGTAGAAGAGCAACTGATGGGTCAATTATTGCAAAGGTCAATGGGGGAGGAGGACGGGATGGGGGTGTGGGGGCTGAGGGTGGAGGAGGATGAGAGGAAGAGGGAAGGAGGAGGAGGAGGAGATGGGAAAGAGGAAAGGGAAAAGGAAGACTTAAGGAAGAGGAGAAAGGAAAAAAATTAAGAGAAGAGGAAGAGGAAAGGAAGAGAGAAAGAAGGGAGAAAATGAAGGGAGGTAGAGGAGTCGAGGGAGGAGAAGTTAGGAAGAAATAGGGCAGCAGAGGGGAGGGCAGGAGTGGCAGAGGACAGAGGAAGAGGAGACAAGACAAAGACAGGGAGGAGGAGGCAAGTTGAAATTTTTCAGGAGTAAAGGACGTTAAAAAAGATGAAACTGTAGGAATGGAAGAGAAGGAGGAGAGGAGGATGAGACAGAGGTGGTTGGGAGGAGGAAATAAAGGGGAGGAAAGCAATGGAAGGACGGGGTGGGAAGGATGAGAGGTTGAGGAGGAGAAGGAGCGGAGGTGAAGAAAAGGAGATGAGGAAGGGGAGAAAAGAAAATCCTAGACCTATGCAAACAGAACAGATCGATCGAGGAGAGGCGGAGGTTAGAGGAAGACGGGAGGAGAAGGGAGGAAGAGGAGAGGTGGATAAGGGGAATGGAAAAGAAGGAGGAGAGGAGAGGCTAAAGTAAAAAGCAGAGAGGAGGAGATTTAGGAGCAGGAAAAAGATGAAGAGGAGAGGTGGTATGTATAAAGAAGGTAGGAAGACGGGAAATGAAAGAAGTCAAGAAAAAGGGAAGAAATAAAGGGGAAGAAAGAAGGAAGGAGAGAGAATGTAAAAGGGGGAAACAGGGAAGAGGTGAAAAGGGGAGGGAAGAGAGGAGAAGGACTTCAAGAGAAGAACGGAAGAGCAAAATATGGGGAGTAAAAAGGACAAAAAAGGTAATGAAGAGAAATGAAGGGAGAGGAGTATAAAGAGGAGGAGGAGGAGGAGGAGGAGGCAGAGAGATGTAAGGAAGAAGACAGGATTAGCAGAGGAGAGATGAGAGGACAGAATCTAAAAGGAAGAAAAGAAAGAAAATGAAGAAAAGATGAGAGAAAAAAGAAAAGGAGTCAACAGAGTCAGAAAGATGAAGAGGGAGGAGGAGGAGGAGGAGGAAAGGAGGTGAAAAGAGTTGAGATGGGAGGAGACGAGAGAAGAAACACAAACAAACGGAGAAACACACACACACAGAGCAGCTCTGTTGGCTGTGAATGGAGGAGCACTTCATATATTTACCTGCTCCTCCCTGCTGGGACTCAATGTTTGGAAAGTCATAATAGCAACAACACACACTAACAAACAACACACACACACACACACACACACACACTATTTTATTCATCATCATAAGCATCATTGTTATTATTGTTATATATTTTAGCTCAGCTGTGTCCTGTGTTTTATGTATTATCTTATTTCTTTATTCATGTTTTTCATCTGTTATTCACCCATAAACTAACATCCATTGTTTTACCGTGAAATTCTTTGTACCAGTGTTTATAGAGGTGATGTATGAATATGATCTATAATGATTAAATATTACTGGAATTATGCATCTAATGTTGCATCAAGCAGATCACTGTGTTTATATTTCAGTAAAAGTTTTAGTCATTTATTGAGTAAAAATAACAAGCAACTTCTAGTTTCTTCTACATGAAAGAAAAAAAGGTTCTGTTGTTATAAATAAATATTTTTTCTCCATAATTTTTGATGTTGTAAGAAAGAGATGAACTGAAGAATGAGAGATAACCAGAGAAGAAGAAAGAGAAATAAACAGGCAGGTGAAGAGCAAGGAGTAAAATCGATGCAGGAAATAAAGAGAGAAAAGTTACTTTTGCTAAGAAAAGAGGATGAGAAAGAGAGAAGGAGGGAAAGAAAGAAGAGAAAACATTAAAGAGGGAAAGTCATGAGAGAAGGAAATTAATGAAAGCAAGAAACAGAAAGAAAAGGTAAACAAAAAATGAGGATATTCTCAGCGGGTCAAACAGAAAGAGAGTATGGAGTCATCAGGAGGAATAACACACACACACACACACACACACACAATCACACACGCACACACACACACACACAATCACACACGCGCGCACGCACATATGCACGCATGCACACAACCATCTTCATTACCTGAACCGATATAGAGCAGGAACACAGAGGCCAAAATCAATAGCTCTCTGCTGTACTGAACACTCTGCAACACACACACACACACACACCCACACACACACACACACACACACACACACACACACACACACACACACGCACACACACACACAAAACAATTAAAAAGGGAAAAAGTCACAGGCATGGACACACACGCACACGCGTCATTTGGAGGAGGATATTCATTCATTAGAGTTGGTCAATAGGAGACAGAGAGAAGACAGCGTGAACACACACACACACACACAACCCGGCAGAAAGAGTGTGTTTGTATGTGTCATGGACTGTACGAGTTTCATGTCTTTTTATGTGTGTACACTATCACAGTAGATGGGACAATCTGATTAAAGGTAATTGTGTGTTTGACAGAGAGAGAGAGAGATGGAGAGTGTGTGTGCGCGTGTGTGTGTTATTCATACACAAGGTGAGACCAGCCTCGCCGTCCTCTGTGTGTTTGATTGTTGTTGTACTCTGTCAGGACAGATGTCAGACCTTCACTTCGAACACCTGTCAGCCAGGTAAACACACAATCTAGAGCATATGTACGCATCAACCTATGAGCTGCACCAATCATCTCGCAGCATCTGAGCCCCCCCATCCACACCTCTGCAGTGTTGGAACTGGGGGGAGGCCCAGTGTGTAACCCTTCAAAACCAGGATCCAACAGTCACACACACTTTATGCCGTCCCTAGGGTTTTACTTCCACTTTAACTTAGCAGTAAAATCTTAAAACCAATTCTAGAAGGAGGCTCGTTGTGTCGGGTCGTTTCTCTTACTACGTGTTAAAAGCTCCGGCAGCGGCGTTTTGTATTAACTGCCGTCTACGGATGTAGAAGCAATAAAGTCGACTCCGGAAGTGATAAAAGCATCGGTGACCTTTTCCAAGGAAAAGGAAAACGACCTTGTCTTGGTTCCCTGTTTCAGTTTGGCAAATAAAGGCGGCAACGCTTTGGTCACCTGAGCATCAAAACACAACTCAGAACTCAATTCAACAGGGTCTGGACCCTTTTTAACAACCATTGTTTGATAAGGCATTAGAGCAGAAAGTATTAATACTGGTTGTACTGGGACCAAAGGCGGTTTCTATAATCATGTCTGATCTGGAGTTATTTAAGTGCAGGAAACATTTTGGGTTTCATCCGCGTAGCAACACATATCAGTGTCGTGACTACGCATGATTTGCCCAAGGGGCAGCCTGTATTCAGTAAGCAGCAGGGGACCCAATATAGAGCCCTGGGGGAACCCCAGAGGAGGAGGCGTCCAAGGAGCTATCTGCAGATTGGAGATGAACCAATCCAGAGCCACGTCACCGATGCCGACCGAATGTTTAAGATGACCCATCGGGACACAATGGTCCACGATATCAAAGGTCGGGTGGAGGTCAAAGGGGATTAAAGCACAGGCCCCAAGTCCCTGGTGACGCTGACCGGAGCAAAATCAGTTCTACGTAAGGAGAGAAAATCTGATTGAAATGTTTCAAAAACTTAATTGTTCATGAAACAAAGCAGCTGAATGGTTGATTTCCTAAATGTTGGACACTATCGGCTGCTTTGGGATGGGTCTAAAACTACCTAAGACATCCAGAGGTGGCTCGGGCCAACAGTGACAGCCTTGCCCTTTAAACTGCTATCAAACAACCCGGAAAAGCTGCGGATGGCAACTTTTGTACACGAAATCTGACCCGTGATCCGTGAAGTTGATCAAAGCAATAAATATCATCTAAAATATTTGGCCAAGCAGGTGGGAAGGCAGTGTGAACACAGGAGGATGATTTGGAAATCCAGGGTCGATGGAGAGATTTCAGCGAAGTGGGTTGAGAGAATTCAGCTTCAAGCTCCCTGTCTAAAGTAAACTATTTGGTTAAGAAAATAATTAATAAAGTCTTCAAATCTCCCTGGGGAGGTTCAGCTGGCTGGTTCACAGTTTCCAAAAAGGATTCTGGGATTAGGACCCTGTTTAGCAGCTGGTCCGGAAGAACAAGTGCCCCCTGCCTTCCTGCTTTGTCCCTCCATCTTTGTTTATCTACGGCAGAGACGACGGTTCCCGCTTCCTGTGTCTGGCTGGAGCTACAAAAATCTACGATATCTGTGCGGGCGCTGTTAAAAACGCCGACGAGCTCCCCCACGTCGAACGCCAACGCCCAAAAAGAACGGGTGAGGTCGGGGGCGGGAGGTCGGGTGAGGTCGGGGGCGGGAAATCGGCTCGGTGGGTTTGGGTTTCACGTTGCCCCGGTGCGATGTGAGAGCCTACAACCTGATCCAAGGTCAGTTTATCCATCACCAGTCGGATTTTGTTGTCGTTAAATGTCCATAAGAGTCAGATGTGGGTTGAGGTTTGGCTCAGACACTTAGCTTCTGCGTTAAATGTGACTCGGTGTGATTCTGTCTGACAGGATGTAGGGCTTTGTTACAGGAAATATACCACACACACACACACACACACACACACACACACACACACACACACACACACACACACACACACACACACACACGCCGCTGCCAGCTCCAAAACGATCCAACACACACACACACATTTGGTGTGTACGTTTCTGTTCTGTTCATTAAAATGCATGTGCCTCTTCAAAGAGCTGACGACAATGATGCCATCTGCCGCTGTGTGGCGAGGGTTCACGCACACACACACGTTCAGAGACATGTGTAGAAATGCCCATACACGCACACACGCACACACGCACACACGCACACACGCACACACACACGCACACACACACACACACACACACAGTTACACCTTTACAAGCACATGAGCCCTCGCATTCATTCACACATTACCACACACTGAACTAGAATCCTGCTCCTGTACATATTACGGCTCTGCAGGCAGGTAAATGTCCTGGCTGCAGGTTTCATACACACACACACACAACACAGAGCGAGAGAGAGAGAGAGAGAGAGAGAGAGAGAGAGACAAACACACCACCAGAACATTTTACAGCCATTTACTTTCATCTTTGGGTCATTCCTACAAGCCCAAACGTCCCTTTTAAAAGCGAGCGCTCCTCTTCTGCTCTAAGTGCATCGCACAAAGGGCCCATTTCAAAGGCAAATTCCACTTAGATTCACAAGTGCTGTGTATACTCTGGTACTCCAGGCAGAAATTCATCAAAGCTTAATGTTCCCTTCACAGAAAAATCACTTAGCGCAGAAGCTAGCCGTGTGTGTGTGTGTGTGTGTGTGTGTGCGTGTGTGTGTGTGCGTGTGCGTGCGTGTTTGTGCGTGTGCGTGCGTGCGTGTGTGTGTGTGTGTGAGCGTGGGTGTGTTTCCGCAGCTTTTCCGTGTTGTTTGATAGCGGTTTAAAGGGCCAGACCGTCACTGTCGGCCAGAGCCACCTCTGGTTGTGGGTTCTGATTCGTTAGGATAAAAAAACGGGTTGGTTGAAAACACAGAGAAGAGCCTGCAGGGAGGCTAAACAACAGACTGAGGCCGGAGTTATGGATTAGTTCACACTGGGAGGAAAACGTTGAGAGCGAATTCCGGGTAATTTGGGTCAGATATGGTGTACAAAAGTTGCCATCTTCAAAAAAATCATTTGTCGGTTCAAAGCTACGGTGAATTCTCGAGGCAGCATGTTCGCAACTAAATCATCAGAAAAGTAGAGGGAGGCAAAGATTTGTCTGCGTGATTCAACTTCACGGATCCCTTTCTTTTTCTTTCTTTCTTTCTTTCTTTCTTTCTTTCTTTCTTTCTTAAGTTGTGTTGAAGCTGTTTACTTCCATGAACGAACAAAACAAGAAAAGGAAACAAAGAAAGAAACTGGAGGGAAAAAAAAAAAATCAAAGAAAAAAACGAATTCATGGCAAGTTTTGAAATCGGGAACAAAAGCTACTCTTCAGCAGTAAAAACTGCTGAATTTGACCCAGGACCACATGGCTGTAAAATCCAAGGAAAGCGAACCGAGGTAAACTTTTCTCGGTGAAAAAGAAAAAAAGGTCCTGGAAAGAGTTCGGAAGGTTCCTCAATCTCAAAGTGGCGTCCACTTAAAATAAAAAGGGAAAAAAGGCCAAAGTTAAAAGGTACGAAAAACAACCCGAGAATGGCAAAAGAACAAAGAGAGAAGCAACAGGAAAAGAGCAAAGGCATATATATATATATATATATATATATATATATATATATATATTTTAACTATGGTGCTTGTTTCTTGGAGTAAATAATGAAAAACAGAATTATGTTTCCTGTGGGACTTGAACTTGTTTTGCTGTGACTTCACTGTCAAAGGAAAAAAAAGAACCTCTTTCTTGTTCAAGGGGTAGAAAAACTTACAAAGGGATTTTTTCTTCAATGAGCCACTGCTCCCTGGTTCCATAAGGACTCCTCTCTGGGTTTTACAGCACTAAAAAAACCCTTTTTACTGCATCACAAGCCTGAAAAGAATCCTTTTTTTCCTGGAACTACTCAGAGCCACAACCAGTGGTTAAAAAAAACAAAAGAATCACATCCCCCTTTTTCAGCCCGTCCTACCTTTGACGGAGGTGTTGGGCGGCGGCCCCTCGATGCGCAGGTTCCACGGCGGGTCCCCCTGGTTGGCGAAGTCCCTCATCTTCAGGTAGCTGATGGTGAGCCGGATGATGGAGGCCTTGTCCAGCTGGCTGGTGATGGCGCCCGGCAGCGGCAGCATCTTGGCCAGCTCGTAGAACTCGAAGTTCTTTCCCCCGCCGCGATCGCGCCGCGTCGCGCGATTTCTCCTTCCTCAGAGCCTGCAGCCTGCGGGGGGAGGGCAGGACAACAGGGCGTAAGAAAACCAGGCCGTGAAAGACATCGGGAGGAAAAATTTCAAATAAGAACGGTCGACGAAAACACAGCGAGTAAGAACTCCTCCGCCAGGAGGATCGCGATCGCTCGATCACAGGTCGACAACGTGCTGGGTCACCAGGCTTCACCTGGTCTGGGCCGGGTCAACATGCATCGTAGTGAAAGTAATTGCTCGGGGAGCTCAGGACTTATATGGTCTAGCGGGAAGTTTGAAACTTCTGAGCCAAGGGGGACGTTTAGAGTCCGTAAAGTGCTCAGAGAAACGAACCTCTGAGCGTCTCTGACTCGGCGGCAGCTCGGCGGACTCACGGTGCCGCGGGACGTTTCCCCAACAGCCACCAAACGGACCTCGTCACGGGACATCTGATAATTACCGCCTGTCCCAACATGGCCTGGAGGTGGGATCCTGCCTCCGCGGCTCTTCCTGCGCTTCCCTCCGATTATTTTGAAGGGTTTTTGGGAGGCGACTTTTTATTGATCAGGATCCAGGGGCGACAGACAGAGGGCTTCATGCACCGTCCAGACTGCTAAAGCCCCCCCTGAGGTGAATTCGGGCTTTATAACTAAGATTTGACTTTTCCTCTTCCTAATTTTGGGGGTTTTCCTCGCGACCCCCCCCCCCGCAGAGCCCGGCCTCCATAGGGTCGAGGAGAGTCTAGCGAGGCGCTTTCTGGCACCGGAGATGACAAGTTGCAGATATGAACATCTGCATGATTTCCAGGGGGTTGACGTCTCCTGATAACGTCCGGTAGAAATTTCGCCATCCTCGCGTTCATTATTAAGACAGAAAGTTTTCACGTTTCGCTCCCTCAGCTTAAACTAATAAAGAACTTTTCACCTTGGTCGCTGATCCCCTTTCCCTCGCTCCTCCGCCGTGTTATCTCTTATTAAAACTACATTATGAAAGTACCTGGCAGTCCGTGTCTCCTTCCCTTTATTCCGCACTTCCTTTCCTTTCTCCCTCCCTCTATCCTCTCCATCACTTTCCACTCTATTACTTCATACCAAAGAGTTGCTCTGTTTATTCTCCCTCTCTTTCTCTTTCACCCTTCAACAACAACAACAGTGACGACCATACTTTCCCGCAGCCTCTCATCATCATCGGATGCCGTTATGAATTAACTCGGCAATAAATCAGCTGCTAAAAACCTCTGTGGGCTTCCTGCCGGCCACACACACACACACACACACAGCGCGCGCACACACACATATAAAGACAGGCGATTAATTTATGCTGGAGCAAAAAAAATAAAAAAAGGGAAAAAGTGTTGGAGGGATAAAAGGGGGAGCAAGTGGGGAAGGAGAAGGAGAAGGATGAGATGGAGGGATAACGGACAAACGCTTCACAGGAGGAGGAGGAGGAGTTGTTTAGGGCTAGAGATGAAAAATGGCTGTCATCTGGTGAAGAGTATCATTTTCATACTGTTTGTCATTTATTTATCCGGGAGAACAAACAGTGGACGGAGAGGAAAGGAAAGGAAAAGAGAGAAGAGGAGAGGAAAGGAAAGGAGAGAGGAAGAAGGAGAAGAGGAAAAAACAGAGAGGAGAAGAGGAAGAAACAAGGAGAAGAGAAGAGAAAGAAACAAGGAGAGGAGGAGAGGAAACAAGGAGAGGAGAGGACTGAAAAGGAGAGGAAAGGAGAGGAGGAGAGGAAACAAGGAGAGGAGAGGAAAGGGAAGGAAAGGAAAGGAGAGGAGGAGAGAGGAAATGATAGGAGAGGACAAGAGGAAGAAACAAGGAGAAGAGAAGTGGAGGAAACAAGGTGGGGAGGAGAGGAAACAAGGAGAGGAGAGGAAGAGAGGAAACAAGGAGAGAGGAGAGGAGAGGAGAGGAGAGGAGAGGAGAGGAGAGGAGAGGAGAGGAGAGGAGAGGAGAGGAGAGGAGAGGAAGAAAGGAGACAAGGAGGAGAGAAGGGAATTTCTTTGGTCCAAATATTTTCTTAACCTTCTAATAAAGTTTATTAAAAGTGAGACTCATATATTTCTCATGCGCCAGGAACCGTCTGGTGTCGCGTCCCTGTCTCACACTGTAGTTGTTAATGCTCACAGACCGACAACGTCGCTACACAACCTACACTGGTGTTACTGCCGAGTCGGACGAGCGCAACCGAACCACACGGGCGACGTACGGCAGAAAAACACATCGATTCCAAATTAGATCCTGGTTCAGCTCTACGACCCGGATCAGGCAGAGGGAGGTCGGACTAAACCGGCCGGTGCCCGTGGCCCGGTCGGGACTAGTTCACCTCAGCCCGAGAGCAACAGCACCGAACCCTCCCAGCACAGACGATTACCGAATTAGCCACTCGAGCAGGTTGTGGCTGTTTTTAAAAGGTCAGACAGTCGAAACACGAAGGAGGAGGAAGAGCAGTCGTGGATCATCTTCATCGTAACGTCTGTGCCGTGTGAACCAACGGCGGCAGAAATGAGACGCGTCAGAAAAACCAGGTTTACATCACCGTCGGTTCCCCAGAGGGTGTGAGTTTTGACTGTATCCACTAGTCCGACTGGCCCATCTCGGCCACCGTCCCCGATGCCACAGCTGTTCGCCGTGGTTCGATTCGACGCGTATCTGCTCGGTGCAGCTGAAGATCTCAAACATAGATTATAAACTCTGAAGCCAACGGGAACGAAGATGATGCTGAGATTTGACTCGGTTTCAGTCTAATCCCATATAACATCATTACGTCGCATTCGATTTGAGCTTCACTGTTTAATTCACAGTCTGTTTGATATGAATGACGACAAAAATGATGTTGAGTTTCCGTACCGAGCCTTAATTATTAAAATCTCATTTATGATTCCACGTCGAACCTTCGCCGTAGCCGGACGCTCACCGCCTACAAAAAATGTAACCAAGCGGCACGATGACGAAGACCACAAGAGCCGTGATTGGTCGGCTCGGTAGTGTCGTCTCCTCCTCCTCCGCCGCCGTCGTTCAGACCGTCTCCTCCGACGTATCCTGTCGTTTGTGTGTCACAGTAAATTCAGGAAAAACTAAAACCCCTGTTCAACATCCGTCGGCTCTGACTCCATCACTTCGAAACAACGGCGAAGAAACTCAACGCGGTGGCATATAAACATTGCTGCCAACTAGTGGTTTGATGGTATCACTGCACAGTGACGCCAAACTAGAAAGGACAGCATAGGTTTGACTCAGAATCATCTCCTACTTTGGTTAGGAGAAAATATTTTAAAAAGCAGGACGGACATTTATTTCAAAATTTGACCTACTGATTTTTATATATATATATATATATATATATATATATATATATATATATATATATATATATATATATATATATATATATATATATATATATATATATATATTTATAAATATTCACAACATGGTGAGCAGAGCAATGGAAGATTTATTTTTGATATTTCAAAAAAGCACTGTGCTGACTTTATCTGCCGACACAGACCTGTGTGTGTGTGTGTGTGTGTGTGTGTGTGTGTCTGAAGCCTGCAGTGGTGGCTGCTGGGAGAGCAAGGAGCAGTCCGGCAGATGGAATTTATTTGTTCTGCAAACTTGGAAAGCATTATGTTGACGGACGACAAATATGTCTTCATGTCTGTCTCGTCTGTGTGTGTGTGTGTGTGAGAGCATGAGCGGGGATGTGTGAGAGTGTGTGTAAGTGGACAAGGAGGTGTGTTTGACCTTGACTCAAACAGACGTATTTATCATGTGCCGGATGAGTAGGTAAATGCAACACTTGCTGTGATCAGTGTGTGTGTCCGTGCGTGCGTGTGTGTGTGTGTTTGGGTCTTAAAAACATGAAATGAAACCGCGTCGTAAAGTGTAGCTGGGTGACTTCATGGTGTTTTAAAGAGCTTGTCAGGTGTGTGTGCACGTGTGTGTGTGCGTGTGCGCGCGCGCGTGTGTGTGTGTGTGTGTATTTGTGTGTGTGTGTGTGTGTGTGTGTGTGTGTGTGTGTGTGTGTGTGTGTGTGTGTCAGGTCGTAAAGTTCAGCGAGGTGGTCGTTGGCTTTTTAGAGAGCGGAAAGAAAGCGGTGTGTGTGTGTGTGTGTCGCACGCGGAGAAGGTCGAGGTTTTAACGTCCGGGGTCGACTGGAGGTCGAAGCCACCATCAGTCACGTGACGGGGCTGGGCTGTCGCCGGGCAGATTTACCGTCCCGGCTCCTGACAGTTCGAAGGTCTGTGATTCGTTAGACCCGACTGAGCCCAAAGACTGGACCAGCGTGGACCGCACACGGGCCTCTGACACTGATCAGGCCTGACCCTGGTCCGGATCGCAGACCGGACAAGATCTTCAGGGTCCCGAAACAGAACCCCTCCTTTAATTTTACGCTTATTACTGTCATAGAATCCTCATTAAATCGGGACTCGGATGTTTTTCCTTGTTGGTCCATTTCCGTCTGTCCGGCCGCTCCGCTCCGTTTTTTTTTTTTTTTAACACAAACTGCCCTTGTCGCAACACAAAACATCTCCGCGGACGAAAGAAGAGAGAAACCGGACGTTAGAGACACGCAACAGCTGGAGGAGGCTTTTTTGTTTGGTAGCACAGATGTGGACGTTCAGAACGAGTGTGAGTTGATGGGGGGGGGGGTCAAAAATCTTCTACAGGGATTAAATTATAAACACACTTTCATCTTTATGCACTTAGATTCAGAAATGGTAAGAAACATATGGTCAGAAGATAATTTAAAAAAAAAGACGTTCAGCAAAGACAAACATCGAACAAAGTCAAATACACTTTATACTCTATTGTTAGGAAAAGTTGTATGGAGTTTGTTTTTTTTCAGTGCAAACATCCGATGAAGCAGCTTTAGAAACAGCTCTGATCATTTTTATTGTTGAAGCAACGCGTGAAGAGGAAGAAAAACGGTTTTTAAATCAGTCGCAAAAAGTGTAGGGACAAAAAAAAAAACAAACCCTGCGCTAAAATATCCAAGTGACGACATCTGCTCCATGTCTCTCCGATCCATTCAGGTTTTAACGAGTCGTGAGGTTTCTACAGAATAATCTATTTTTGGTTTAGTTTATATTTTTTTAGGGAATAAACTCTCTGCCTAATTCACCCCCCCCCCCGTTCCTAGGTAAGAGAGTATCTGTTTAAACGATTGGCTCATAGGTCGGGGGGGGGACTGAGAGGGAGAATGTTTTAAAGAAATAATATATAAATAAATAAAAATAAAAATCCGTGCAGGAATGTCTGCGATGAGATAAAGAGGAACATGGCGAGCAATATGAAGAGAAAGGATGAAGGCGGGAGATAAAAACTTGGGGGGGGGCATCCTAACTGCTGATAGCCATCTGACACACACACACACACACACACACACACAGACAGACAAAAACACACACACTTTCACAATCCGCGACATTTGAGGCCCTTAACAACTGATAGAAATCTCTTTCTACACGCACACACTCACACTCACACACACACACACACACACACACACACAAACACACACACACACACACACACACACACACACACACACACACAC
>CM029120.1:1627500-1630000 GCA_016859345.1 Istiophorus platypterus
TGCCATTCCAACAGTGACACCATTTATTCATTAAAAATTTATAATGTAATTTTTTTTTGGCTTCCGGAAATTTGTCGTTTAATTTCACAACATTATCTCCTCCTGGAAGGAAACTTTTAACACGCAAATTCATTAAAGCACAACACAGCACAATTAGGCAGAGCTCATATGACTAATACGATAAGAAACACTATGGGGTAATAATGTGAGTTTTATGGATATGAGATGAGGGTTTTAATTACTAAAGATGAATAGTAACATGAATCAATAACAAAATCCAACATGAATAAACACAGGGTAGCAAATTACAGGGAGACGTGTTTTGTTGGTGAAAGACTTTTAGGCGTAAACCCGGAAAAATATGAATAATAAAAAAAAAAATACAGTAAACTAAATATGTTAATGAGGAAAACAGTTACATGTGCTCAATTCTGGTGCCGCTGGCAAATCGTATTTCAGGTTAATCTACCAACTGGGAAAAAAACAAAAAAAGAGTAATTACACCGAAGGTTTCTTTACTTTACTGTTCGAACCAGTAACACACTGGGCGACACTTGTAATAAGCTCAGGTCAACTGTATGTGTCATGTGACCGCTGTCGTATTTACACATCACAGCGGTTTTTCTGTTTGTTTGTTTTTTGCTAGCTGGATTTTAATCGTATAATTTTAATTGTAACACACGAGGCTCATGAATCAGTTTAAAAACAAGTTGCTATGAAATGAAATACAGATTTGTAAATGGCTAGAAAAAGAGTCAATTAAAAACAACAAAAGAAATTAACAATAAAAATGAAATACTATAAGTTGTATAATGCAGAGATAGGTTAGCTAGGTAACAAGCTAATGAGCTAGCCGACCTTGCCAATGTCCAGCACATCGTGACTTAGTATCGGCGTCTGTTTGGGGCAATTTCGCACCATAAGCTAGTTCAGCTACGTTGTACAAAGTGGTGCGTTCTTTATCTACAGAGTTGGAAAGTAAAGGCCGATTTGTGCTTCCTGCGTCGAACCTTCGCCGTAACCCCATGTTCACCGCCCGAAAAATGTAGCGACGTGTCACGGCTACGCAGACCGCAGGAGCCACGATCGGTCGGCTCGGTAGCACTGGATTTCTGGCTCCTCCTCCTTCGCCACCATCGTCGTCCAGACCGTCTCCTCCAACGTCTTCATACGTTTCTGCGTCACAGTAAATCCTTCCCCGACCTTAATCAGACCGTAGTTGCCACACGCAGATATTGCAGATACTGAGAATTTTAAAAATATCAGTAAGTTCTGCAGAAATCCGATGCCAAATGTTGGTTGTGGCGTTGCATTTTCAGAGGCTACATCTCTCATGTAGCCCAAAAAAGCTAACGGGACCCATTAGCACTGGTATGCTCGTGAGGTAGCGGGTTTGAAAACCGGCGGCATGTGCATGAGTTCAGGAGTAAAGGCACCGCGCCACGGTTGTGTCCTCGACGTGTTTTCACTTTAGTTAAAGAGCCGAAGTCACAGACTCATGTCGAATTCCGGTTGCGGTTTTCCATGTTTTTTTTTTTATTTTTTTGTGAGTTTGCACCATTGGCATCGCAAAATAAAAGAGTCGTGTTCCAGCGATGTGTCATTACCTTATTAGGGACCGGACCCCAAAACAGCCTGACATTTACTTATCTACCCGTCAGAGGTCGGAAATAAAGAAATAAAAATAAACACAATAATAATGACAATGATAAAAAAAAAGGAGACTGAAATAATGAGGATGGACGAGGGAGGCGGATCGCGGAGGCTGAAGGGCAGTGGGAGAAAGGAGGGATGATGAAAGAGGGAGGTAAGAGGAGCAGGAGGTGACAGCTGCACAGGAGGGTTTTAATCGTCCGGCCTCCCCTGAACTCACCCTTCACCTCCCCTTTTTTTCCCTGTCCCTTCACCCCCTTCCTCGCCTCCTCTCCTCGCCTCCTCTGTCACTTGGCATCTCTGTTCTTTCTCTCCTCCGCCTCTTTTCGGCTCCTCCTATCTTCCATTTCTTTCTCCTTCCCTCTCCTTTTACTCTCCCTCTACCGTCTCCTCTGCGGTTCTCCTCTTTGCTTTTTCTCTCTCATGTCTCCTCCTTTGTCGGCCCCCTCTTCATCCTTACATCCTTATTTCCTTACCTCTCATTTTCATGTTTTCTCCTCCTCCGCCTTCCCCCCATTCTCATCCTCCTCACCCCATGCCCTTATCCTCTTACGCTCCTCCTTCATCCTGTGTCCGTACCTCCTCAACTCTCCTTTATCCCCCCTTTATTCTCCCCTCTCCTCCTTTCCTCTCTCCTGTATTCTTACTTCTTCTCCTCTTTCCCCCTCTCCTCTCCTCCCCTCTCTCATCCCCTCTACCTCCCTCACTTTTCTCCACCCCTGTGGCCTTACTTCCTTTCCTTCCTTCTTTCCTTTCCCTCTGTCCTTCGCACTCCTTCCTCTCCTCACCTCCTCCCACCTCTCCTCATCCCTTCTGTCCTCTCCTCCATCCTCCTCCGCTCCTCCAG
>CM029120.1:1635000-1660000 GCA_016859345.1 Istiophorus platypterus
TAAAACACTGCGTCTGTCTGCCTGTCTGTCTGCCCCCAGGTACGGATGGAGGAGCCTGGAAGAAGACAGGCCTCAAACAACCCCCCCCCGAAACAAAATCTACGACAAAAAACTACTACAAATTTACAGGAGTTAAAAAAAAAAAAATCGACGAACCTCATCCATATTTACTGAGCTCTGATTGGTCCATTTATCTGTTTATTCTTTGTAGTTGAATTTCATTTTTTTAAAAAAGTAGATATTTAAGAAAAGGCCTTTACAAAAGTTTGGTTACAGGAAACGGGGAGTAAAAGGAAGGAGGAAGGAAAGGAACAAAAAAAACAAAGAGGGGAGAGGTGTGTGTCTGGTTATCAGACTGGTGGTAAGAAAGGACCTGGGGGGGCACGGGTAAGGGAGGAAGGGGACCTGAAGGAAGAGGTGGGGGGGCAGAAACGAGGACATCAGGGGAGGAAAGGACTAAAAAACTGATCCGATGAGAGGCGGGGGGGTAGAGAGGCAGTGAGAGGACAATTTGCATAAATACTCCTCATGCTTTTGTTGGTGCAATTAACTTCAATAGCTTTTAGCTTTTCACGCTCACAATGGCAGCGTGTGTGTGTGTGTGGGGGGGGGGGGTGGGTGTAGAGGGCTGTTCGCTATGATATGACCGATCTTGAGGAATTGTAACTGGGGAGCCAAGCACCAGGGGAAGCTGAAAGTAGAGGGCCGAACTGGACTGAACAGGACCGAACAGGACCGATCAGGACCAAACAGGACCGATCAGGACCGATCAGGACCGGGGTTGGGGCACAACAAAAACTGACCCTGGACAGGGGGGGGGGGGGCCTGACCCTGACCATCAGGGTCAAGGTAATGCTACACTACTATTGCTACGATGGGAATGAATATGGCAAGCTAAGTGAGCTATTAGCTTACACACATGGGGATGGATGAGGAGAGAGAGGGAGGGCAGGTTGAGGGGTGGGCCCGGGCGGACGGGCGGGACGGGGCGGGCTGGGCTGGACCCTGGACACATGACTCTGAATATAATGTAGATTATTAAATTTATTAAATAAAATTAAAAAAATTTAAAGCGCAATTAACACACAGCAAGTAAAAAGCAACAAAAAACACAACAACACAACTAACAACAACACACACAACACTCTCTCTTCTTTCAACTCTCCTTCACTCTTCTCTCTCTCTCAGCAGATGGGGATCAGATGGATTTTGAGAGATGATTTGGATGATATTTTTTTTTTTTTTTTTTTTTTTTTACTTTAGGACTTGTTGTTCAGTTTATTCAGTTCAGGCTGACAGCTTCCCTGTGAAGACTTCCTCGCGGATCGGCTGATGTGGCTGATGCTTTCGGGCTCAGGATTAGTGAATTCCTCCCTCTCTTACTGCCTGAACTAAATAAACCACACGGACCCGCCAGGTTAAATGAGCTGCCGCAAAGCTTGAATGAAAAAAGACCCGCTTCTCTCAGCTCGTGAAAAGTTGAACCTCAGATGTGACGACGGAGGAAAATCTGCGCACAGAATAAAGCCGAACGATCTGCGTGACTCCGCGCCGGCAGAGGCAGGCCGGAAAATCTGTAATTTGTGTGAAACAACCCTTTAAGCCATATGGCTACGATTTTAGAGGTGAGTAAACTCCTCCCACTAACAACTCAGGTAGGCCGTCCTCGGAATAAACAAACCAGGCCCGGGCCTTTGTCTGGCTCAGGGTGACGCAACGAAAACAGAAAAAGTCTTTAATTATCTCTCCCTTTCACTTCCTCTGTCTTTTCCTTTCAGTCTCTCTCACACACACACACACACACACTCTCTCTCTCTCTCTCCCCACGAGGGTGAGGTTTGAGTTCTTAATCACGGCAGGACACGGCAGACTCGCCGGAGCTTCCAACAAACACAGCCGGCCTCCTGCCTGACCTACAGACACATTACCACCTCCCCTGGCCAGATGGACCTGTCTGTCTGTCTGTGAGTGTGTGTGTGTGTGTGTGTCTGTGTCTGTGTGAGAGCAAGTGTGTGTGCTGTCGGTCTGACGATCGTCCTTGGATGAAGACATGATGGTCAAACCTTGTTTGTGTGTGTGTGTGTGTGTGGGTGTGGGTGTTTGTTTGTGTGCGTGCGTGTGTGTGTGGGTGTTTGTGTGTGTGCGTGCGTGCGTGCGTGCGCTCTAACTAACTGGACATCCCATCAGCAGAGCATCTGTGATCTCGCCTCTCCGGAGGGAGTTCCCTGTCAGCCGGACAGGTTTATAAACCCCCCCGAGGAAGAACAATCGGACCGAGCGAGAGACCCACAGGAAGAATGGCAGGAAGGGGGCAGGAGAGTGAGAGAGGGAGAGGGAGAGAGAGAGAGAGAGAGAGAGAGAGAGAGAGAGAGAGAGAGGGAGAGAGAGAGAGGGAGAGAGAGAGAGGAGAGAGAGAGAGAGGGAGAGGGAGAGAGGGAGAGAGGGAGAGAGAGACAGAGAGTGTCTTTTGTCCAGCAATGATTAAGAATTTAGACCAGACGGTGACTGTGTGTGTGTGTGTGTGTGTGTGTGTGTGTGTGTGTGTGTGTATTTGGTTTCTGTACTTCAGCTACAGGTAGTATTCCAGAACAGGTGTTCCAATGCGTGAGTGTGTGTGTGTGTGTGTGTGTGTGCGTCTAAGACAAAGGAAGAGAGAGAGCGATTCGGAGGCGTATGATGTGTCCTCCAACTATGATAAAGGACTCGGAATCTGATCCCAGGGGATGTTCATATTTTCACAAAACAACAGCAAATTCCTCATGTTATATACTCCTCATGCTTTTGTTGGTGCAATTAACTTCAGTAGCTTTCAGCTATATCTATCAATATCTATTATGTATATATATATATGTGTGTGAGTGTATATATATATATATATATAATTGATATAGATATGTTAAAAAATGATAAATGATAAAGTATTTCCCGAAATTTCAGAGATACTTAATATGAACAACCTCACTACTGAGATACATAAAAGCTGCCTGAAGCACATTGCAGAGCAACAGTCACGTACACAGTTGCTCTATATGTATTATGAATATTATTCTGTTGTTCCGCGTCAAACCTTCACTCTAGCCTGACGTTCACCTCTCAAAAAAATGTAACTACACGTCTCGGCTACTCAGACCACAAGAGCTGCTATGGTCGGCTCGGTAGCGTCACATTCCCAGCTCCTCCTCCTTCGCTGCCGTCGTTCAGACTGTCTCCTCCGACGTGTCCTCCAATGTCTCCTCTGACGTCTCCTCTGATGTTTCCTCCAATGTCTTTCGTTTCCGCGTCACAGTAAATTCAGGAAAAACTAAAACGGCTGCTCAACATCCGTCAGCTCCGACTCCATCGGCTCCGACTCCGTCGAGATCCATCGTTTTCAGTCAAGAAACTCGATGCGGTGGCATATAAACGCCACGCCAACCAGTGGTTTGGTGGCGTAACAGCAGAGTGACGCCAACGCAGAAGCTTATATGCTCACGACGGCGTAAACTCTACTCAGACCTGACCCAGAAGCATAAATTCCAGCATAAGGCTCTGATGTTTTGTTGGAGTTCAGCCGTCTGATCAGTGAAGCCCAGTTCGTTCAGACGAATCCTAATAACTGTCAAAGCCCTGATTATGAAGTTTAGTTAATGAGCAATGAGCTCTGTGTTTGGTTCTAATTGGCAAATGTTATCTAGCTAACACGCAAAACCATAATAGTGAACACAGTCAACATTATACCCGCTACACATCAGCATCCTAGACTGAAAAGTGATTATGGAAATTAAATTATAGCCCACACATATGCCAGAATTATTAAGTGTGCGCTGGGCCAACCAGGCATTGTGTGAATCGGGATTGAAGACCGGTCTAAAAGTGCATTTGGACAGTTTGTTTTCTCCGTCCCAAGAAGGGTCGGTGTAAGCGACGCCTCCCCCCGTTCGCCAGGTCCCGCAGCTGCCGTAAATACGGTCATAAACCTCAAATATCTGTAATCGGAAGTGTTTCACGCGTGCGAAATGTCGAGGAAAGAAGTAATTATAATAATAAACTGAGGGACGAGGATGGTACTACGCACCAAGGTGGTATAATCAACTTCTTCATTCAATTATGTTCAATGTGGAAGCACTTCAGCAGCAGCAAACAAATTAGGTTTTATTCTCCATTTGAGTTTACACACTAAGCCAATTAGTAAATTACCAGCAACAAGAACAACACGGTGTAAATCACTGGCTCATCAGCGGGCCTGTGTTTTTATCCGCCGGAGCCCATTTAACTGGGCAGTAAAACGCCTCTTTATACATTTCACCCCGTTTGGTTTTCCAATCCCAGCCGATGTGTTCACGCCGCCGCAGTAAAAACAAAAAAAGAAGACGTGGAGCTGGTAGTTAAAGGACTCAGTAAAAGAAGGGGAGAGGGTAACGGGCCCTGTGGGCCGTCGGGGACCAGCGATCGATCGGTGATCCGCCTTCAAAAAAAACCCCTGAAACGACGTAACGAAGACAGGACCTCGGAGGACACGGCCCGCTGATGGTACGAGTAACAGCGTTGACGTTCGGCTAACGGGATCAGAGGTCAACCCTCCTCCGATCAGAGGACACGCAGCTCATGAAACCCACTGGGAGCGAAGACCGTCCCCTCACCGTCCCGCCTCGAGTCCCACCGCTGCTTCTGCCGGAACAAGCGGTGGCTACTACAGCTACTAGGACTACTGCTGGCACTGGGTTTGCTGCTAATGCTGCTAACGCTGCTGCAAAGTGGATTTACCACTGGAACCAGACAAAACCAGTGATACAGCTACTGTCGCAACTACAGCTGTCGCCAACACTGGTAATACTGCTCCCGGCGCCAATGCTGATGATGCTTCTACTGCCAATTAATCGCTACTAAGACACTTCTATTTACTGCTGAATGTTCTGATAAAACAACTACTACTTCTGCTACTACTACTGCTGCTACTACATCTGATCACAAGTTTTGCTACACCTGGTCCGAGAGCGGCAGCTAGTATTAATGCGGTTACCAGAACTAGTAGTACTGGTGGTGTGGCTGATGTCACAGGCGCTGCTGAGGCTACCGCTACTGCTGCTTTCATTACTAATGGCAGTGCCTCTGAGGTTGCTGTATATTATACGGTACTAAAAGTGACGCGTCTTAAAAACATCAGGATTTCAAATGGAGTTTGGTACAGAGGCCGGATCGCCACCTCCCCGCTCTGATAGCATGCAGCTTTTAACACCTAATTTTCTGATGTTAATGCCTCGAGCCGGGGCAGCTCCTTAACTATTATCTTGTCTCAGCCGGTCTCGTCCAGTCTGGTCTCACCGCGGCCCGGGCATCCCTCATACCCCCCTAACCACCACCACCCCGCCTCGGCCCTATCTGAGAGGGGGATTGCCGGCTAAATCTTTTCCATGCAGCAAGTGGACCATAACTGGAAGAAATAGGCTGAGATCCTGCGGAGGAAGAGGGGAAGGGGGGTGAGTCGGTTGGGGTGAGGTGGAGTGGGATGGGGCGGGGGGGTAATCACAGGCGGGGAGATAGGATGAGAGAGGCACCGGAGACAGGTGGAGAAGGTGCAGAGAGAGAGAGTGGTTTCTAAATGCAGCGTGTCTATCCGGCTGACCTCGAACAGATAGACTTCTGACGACAGGCCGAGAGCCAATCTGAGGCAGGCTTTCACAGTTGAATCGCCTCAAAACCGGGTGACACAGGCGGGATGATGACCCTGTCTCTTTATCCGCCCGTCTGTCTGCCTGCCTGTCTGTCTGTCTGTTCGTCTGTCAACCAACAGGTCAACAGTAGGCAGCATTTCAACAGGTCTCCCGACGGTCTCACGACCTGCTGTCCGTCGTCCTGCCTTCCCGTCTTTATCTGCCTCCCTGGGGTCTTTTTTCCGTCTGTCTCTCAGTTCTTCACTTCTTTCTCCACTTTCCTCTCTCTCTCCAAGTCCTTCCCTTTCTCCCCTTTGTAGATCAAAGCCCAGGACTTCTAGAGGGAAAAAAAAAAGGACTGAATTTGGTCGAAAGAAGTCGGTAGTTTCGGACCTATTGGTTATGTACGTATCAGAGATGCTTAAAAAGCTTTTAAATTCCTGTATTTCAATGTGGAGCGGTTGTGTTGAGCTATAGCCTCTGAAATGCCGTTGAAACACTGCACTGTTTTTAACCTCGACCAGGGTGTAGCCGGATTTTGGAAAGACAGATGCCAAATCAGTCCTCGGGCGACTTAACCCTGTACGCTTGGACCCCGAAAATAAAATTTTGAACATTTGAACATTTTGAATATTTTATATTTGGTTTGAAAGCCCTTTTCCCACATGCTGGAACAAAAATTGTGTGAACATGCATCAGGGGAAAAAAAATAAACCTGTCAGATTAATTCGTTCAGTCAAAAAAAATTTTCAAAATTACTGTAATCATAAATAAAATATGCGCCAATGACATTTTTATTAATGCAGAGCCTCCACAGAAGTTGCTTAAAAACAGATTTCCTTAATGACAGCTGCAGCCCTGGCCCGGATGTCTGGAAACACACGCCACCTTTCAAACTAATTTAGCCCAGTTTTAGACGACAAATAACCAAATTAGCAAGAGGAGGTTTATAAAGAAAAAGGAAAACCGAAACTAAACTAGAAGCTTCCCATTCAATATTCTGTCTATTATGTGTAAACGTCCTTGACAGAACCTGTTTACTGCCTCGTCCCTCAGTCGTACCTCATCACCGATTTGTTGATCAGGCGATGGCCGGCCACCTCTCTAGGGACGGCTGAAGGACCCCTGGAGGCCTCCCACAGGTTGTCAGACCACACATACATACACATACATATATATATATATATATATATATATATATATATATATATATATACATATATATATATATATATATATATATATATATATATATACATATATATATATATATATATATATATATATATATATACATACACACATACATATTATATTTATATATACACACACAGATACTCTCGACTAAACTGTCTTTTGAGGCCGATGGTTTCAAAAACGTGAAAAAAAAAAAGTCTTGCTCTCAGTCCAGGCAAGAGATCAAAAAAAAAACAACAAAAAATAAGCTCACGCAAAAACATGAATTATCCCATAAAAAATAAAACGGCGTACACGGTTAATTAGAGCTAACTCCAGGCAGCGCTGCAGCCGCCTCGCCTCCCCAAAGTCTCTGACAGCCGACTGCCGAGGGCCTCCCACGCCCGAGCCGAGCGAATCTGAATCCAATTAAAAGTTAGAGATCAAGTTCGGCTCCAAATCGCAAACGATTTGCGAATCAAAGGGCGGCTGGAACAGAAATCAAAGGTGGAGGTGTGTGAAGTCCTCAGGTGAGCTGCCGGAGCTAATGGCCGGGGTTTGTTAATGGAGTGTGTTTGTGCACACACACTCAAACACACACACACACACACACACACACACACACACACAGACACACACACACACATAAAAAGAAAAAAATAAAGAACAAACTTTGGAACATGCCAACTCATTTCCAAGGTAGGAAAACAGACGGAGAGGAGGTGGAGGCTGCCAAGGATTGTAGGGGGAAAGGAAAGAAAAAAATTTTCCTCGGGTCGGGTTTTGTTTATCAAAGAAAGACGAAAAAGACAAAAAAGACAAGACGGCAAGACGGGCAGATAGTTGAAAGGCCGGGGTCGAGGTGTGAGACTGTGAAACAGACAGACAGCTGATAGGGAGAGACAGGCTGCTTCAAAAAGCTCCTCCGGGGTGAATTGCGTTTCTGACATGGCCGAGCGCATCCTGCATATTCATAGACGTCGGCTCGTCGTTTGACTCTTTTTCTCGCCACTTTATACCTTCGCTTTCCCCTTTTCTCTCTCCTCTTCCCCCCTTTTTTCCTGTTTTACCTCTAATTCAACCCAGCTCTAGTGAAGGATTTGGGTTTTTTTTTAATAAAAAATACTGAAGGACGTGGAAGACGTGTCTGAGCGAACGGAGAATCATCAGCCAAAGCCTGCAGCTTCCCTCCGATCCACGGAGCTTTACAGCGAGTTTCAGCAGGCAGATGTCTTCAGAGAAACATCTGTAAACCGTCCACCATCCGCCACCAGCTCGGCAGCAAACAGCAGACAGACCCAATCTGAGACCAGCTGGTCAACATAGCGGAGCATTTACTGGCTAGAGAGCCGGAGGTTTCCCACAGGAGCTGGTGGAGACCAAACAAGGAGCTAAAAGAAGAGGGAGTACTTGACTTTGATCCATCAGATGGTTTCAAAGACCAGATCCAGATTTTGGATCATGTTGCTCCGTAACAGCTGGATCTGGAAATAAACAATATAATAATATTCCCTCAGGTTTTATTTGTCCATCAGTCAAAGGGGTCTCAACCTCTCCAGTTTGTCATCTTTCATTAAAAAAAACCAAACTTCTACCCTCTATCTAAAGTCTAACTCAAAGTCTAACTCAAAGTCTAACTCAAATTTGTTTAATTGGAATAAAGCGAAAACTGAGCATAGTATCACCAAAACTGGCAGCAAACCTTTGGAGAAGAACTGATATTTTTAACAGGAAATACAACAAATGGGATATAATGTACCATATGATAGACTGACAGACAGAGAGATAGAGAGAAAGACAGACAGACAGGACAGAAAGACAGACAGGACAGCACAAGGTTAAAGGTCTAAAATATGTAAAAGATATAAAAACACCTTTGTATATGATAATAAATAGGTACAGAACCAAAAATTAATATAAAACACTATACGGCCAAAACTATGTGGACACCCTTGCCCACATACATTAGTATGTGCAATATTAGTTTATACCTTTGGTCATGTAGCATATCAGAAGAAACATGAAACAAACCAATGCAGGGACGGAAACTTGGGAAATGCTCAGCACTTCACTCCCTCTGAAACTATAACAGCAGCATTCACCGTAACCCGACCGGAGCAGGACGGATCGGAGCCGAACTGGGCCGAACCGGGCCGATCCGAACCGATATGAACAGGCACTGATGTTTATTCATGCAGCCGTGAGCCGCAGACCTGCAAGGTGACTGGCTGTCTCACACACACACAAACACACACAGGAACAAATGTATGCAGGTGCAGGAGAAGACAAACACTCACACATCTGGCCTGTCTATCACATTGGATCAGCAAGATAAAGGAAAGTGTGTGTGTGTGTTTTTGTTTGAGTTTGTGTGTGAGGCTTAGGTTCCCAACAACAAAAGCAGTTTATTCAGTCTGACTACTGCTACGTGTGTTACTGTTAATACATGTTACTAGTTTTACCACTTTTATTATTACTGCTCGCTCTCTCTCCCTCTCCCTCTCTGTCTCCTCATCCTCTCTCTTGCTCACAAACACAAACACACATACACACACACACCTGTCTCGTCTTAGCAATGGGTGTTTGTTTGTTGCATCATATTCACATGAGCGAGGATTTGAAACTCAAGAGCTGTGTTACATCCTTCACACACACACACACACACACATGCACACACACCAGACATTGTGAGGATTTGCTGCTTTGTTGTTTTTTATTTACGAAAATTAGGTTTTCAACTGTTGGTGAAACAAAACAAGACATTTGGAGACAATTCAGGTTTTTAGTGAAAATTAACCAGTGAAAATAATCGTCTAAATAACTAGTGATTCTCTACCTCCATCTTCCGGTACACTGTGTGTGTGTGTGTGTGTGTGTGTGTGTGTGTGTGAGCGTGAGTGAATGTGTGAGATCTTGTTAATATTTCATGTTCACCTCACAGACACACGTGAGTTTATTAGTTATGGCTGAAATGTGATGCAAAGAAGCTTGTGAATAACATCCGCCGCCGCCTGTCAATCTAACAGCATCAGCGGCCAACAGCTGGATTGTTTCATACACACACACACACACACACACACACACACACACACACACGCACACACACACACACACACACACACACACACACACACACACACACACACACACACACACACACACACCATCTAGAGCCAAACAACAAACTACCACTGCTCCAGCTGTTGTTATCTCTGCAACTAAATATCATATTTCACAGTGCATCAACTAAACAACAAAACAGAACAAAACAAAACAAAATGTGGCCACGCTAAAACAACAAAATAAGAGGAAAAACAACCAAACACTGAGCATGTAGTTAGTTCTTGACCTCAGACATTGAACGAATAAAAGGAGTTAAAAGTCAAAGTCGGCGCAGAAGCATTATATGGGGCTTTCAGCTGATTCTAATGGTCTTCATCAGTGGATAAAAAGAGCTACTTTTCCATGGGATGACCCTGACATGTGGTTAAAAAATACAAAAACAGATAAAGACAGTTAACTCAGGTTGTTTTATGACTTTCAGTTTATGTTTTATACTAAATACTGTAAATTGTAAACACAAAAATAAAATAATGTTAGATATAGTGAATTGTAGATATAATTAAATGAAATACACTACTAAACAATTTACTACAGTGCTACACATAATATTCAGTACTACTACTACTACTACTACTACTACTTCTACTGCCACTATTGATACTACTACTACTACTTCCACTACTACTACTTCTACTTCCACCACTACTACAATTACTACTATTGCTACTGCTACTATTACTACCACTACTACTGGTACCATTAGTAATACTACTGCTGTTACTATTATTACCACTACCACTACTACTATTGTTACTACTTCTACTACTACCCCTACTTCTGTTACTACTACTACCACCACTACTACTGTTACTACTGCTAGTATTGATACTACTACCACTACTACTGCTATTGTTACTACTACTGCTACTATCACTACTACCACTGCTGCCAATACTGCAACTATTAACACTAATAGAGACACACACACACACACAGACACACAGCTTTGAATATTGTAAATTCACACACAGATGTGTGACATGAACTAATGGGAAGCAAAGGAGTGTGATTGTACACACACACACACTCAGCAGCTTCATCGCTGAACTCATGGAGCTGTAAATGCTCCGGGCTCCTAAATCGCACATTACACGGACCTGCTCAACTTAATTGGCCTTTGATCTTTTTTTCCTTTTCTTCAAAAACACAGAATTACAAATTCTCCCTCTCTCCGGACGGAGCAAATGAAATTAATAAGGCGTAGATCAGAGGCGGTGGCGGAGCTCTGGCTGTGGGCCTTCCCTCCATCACTGATTCTACATGAGCACCAGATTCCACTTTTTTTCCTCATGTTTTTACAATATATTTACACTAATTGAAAATCTACCATTCCTCAGCAAACAGGCTGAATTATTAAAAGGTTTTTATCCGCCCTGCCGTCAATACACTGGCCCTTAATGGGATAAAATAATAACTTTCATGTGTTTGAAGTTGTGTTTTTTTTTATTTATTTTTATTTATTTTCTTAAATGGCAGGTGGAGCTTTGTATTTGAGAAGATATGAGAAGTTCACCAAGTTTGTGTCAAGCTGCAGGTGAATTAAAAAAAAATAAAAATTAAAAAAAAAGAGGAAAACTTCCAAACCATGTATAAAAACCGTTTTTTGTTAATTTCCAGGTGAAAGACATGAACAAACAAATGTTTGATTTATCCCCAGAGGAATTTAAGGAGATCTATCCAAAAAAAAAAAAGAAAAAAAGATGCAGTTCTGATTTGTTAAAAAATCAAGATCACACATAAATATAAGATTGGAAAAAAAAGTGCTGCATTTAAGTGCTAATGTTTGCTCAGTTTGTTTCTCTGAAAAACTCGAGATCCGGACGTCTGACGACTAAATTCCTTCATTCGGTTAAAATATATAGTTGAAAACGACAAAGATCTAGAAAGTACGATTTAAAAAACCCGATAAAAAGTACATTTGATGCTTCTGACAGAAAACAATAACGCTGATGCATGAGCAAAGAGGATATGACGCCACTTACGGCAACCGAATGAAACAAACCATTAACCCGATTAAAATAACGAGTTTCTCACAGTCTGGAAACATTCTGGGATCATGTCAGTTCAAAATTGAACAAAATAAATATATATATATATATATATACATTTCAATGTGGAAAAGTTACGGATTAAACCTTTAAGTGAGGGAATTTTTGCCATCACAACTAAAAAACAAAAAACACTTGTTGAAGGTTAAAGCCAATTTATGCTTCTGCATCAAACCTTCACTGTAGTCTGACGTTCACCTCCCCAAAACATGTAACTATGCATCGTGGCGACGCAGACAGCGAGAGCTGTGATTGGTCAGCTCGGTAGCGCTGCATTTCTGGCTTCTTTTTCGCCGCCATCATTCAAACCGTCTCCTCCAATGTCTCCTTTCATTTCTGCGTCGCAGTAAATTCAGGAAAAACTAAAACAGCTGTTCAATGTCTGTCGGTCCTGACTGATGGAAAACGGCAACGGAGAAACTCAGTGGCATTTAAACACTGCCGTCAACTAGTGGTTTGGTTGTGTAAGTGCAGAGTGACGCCGACGCAGCAGTATAAACGCTCACGGCGGCGTAGGACACTTGTGTAGACTTGACGCGGAAGCATAAATTCAGCTTTAGATGATTGTGGTCATGGTGAAAAGAAACTTGACAAACTCCCAAACTTATCAAAAATCACACCACATCTGAAAAAAGTCATGATTTACGCAGATCCTAAAAATCTTTCAGGCTTAATATTAAGTTACTACATATAAAGATATGTATAACTTTATATTAAGCCTGAGGACCTTTGTTGCATATCGTCTCTCTCACTCTTTCCTATCAACCATCAAACAACTGGGATGGTGAGAAACTATTAAAAGATCGAACGAATCAAACCACGTCCGGCCGGAGATTGAATCAAGCTTTAAGACACGAACTGATCTGATCCAAATTCAGCGCAACATCCACTGTAATATTTATGTTAAACTCTAGCTGGATTTCTGCTCAGCTGTCTGCAACGAGCAGCGCAACATGACTCGAAATCAAAGAGGCAAAAACACAAACGGGGCCTCGTCTCGTTGTCTCAACCCCCCGCCTAAAAAAAGGCGCAAAGTAAGAGTAAAAATGAAAAGAATGAAAGTTAAGACATCCAGTAATGTCGCACAACAGCCGGACTAACTACAGCAGCGACAGGGCCTCCTCTCGTTGGTAGAGTAAGCAGATAAAAGATGCGTCTAGAATGTGGAATAAGGCAAAAACCTGCGATCGTGCAGAGCGGTTTTGCTTTTTTTGTTTTCTTCCAATCTGGATTTAATTTTTATTATTTCAGTTTTATCAGTTGCGGCTTTATTTCAAAACAGATTCGTTGAGACAAACCGTCCCTGTTGATTCAAGTCAGAAACCGCGACCCAGAGGCGCATTCGACTATCTGAGAGGAGCCGACTTCGAGATTTTTATTTTCTCCTTCAAAATTGGGTGGGTTTGAGGGGGTGGGGGGACAAATGTCCTGCGAGGCCTCGTCCCTTCTCACCGTCTCAGTCTTAACACCAAGATATGGTCCACAAAAAAAAAAGACAAAAAACATATGACAGATAAGACAGAAACGCCCTCCTCTGCTGTTAACACCGTACGAAACACATCCATAGGCACCGTAGAGGAGAACACCACAGCGAGTCTATTTCATGTGCACGACGTCGCTCTGTCTTACTCCTGGGGGGGTGGGGGTCCTCGCTGCAGTAACAAGCCTGGGCGATGCAAGAAAATCACCACGGGCAACAGCGAGCAGCGGCGCGGCGGCTCGGGCAGGTGAAGACGGGGTGAAAGTCATATCTTTTCACAGTAAACAAACGAAAAAACCCGGGAAGGAGAAGGGAAAAGCAAATATGTGTGAATAAGGAAAAAAAATGAGCACGTGTTGGCTGGGGGTTTAACTGATTTCTTCGCAGGCGCCGCAGGTGGGCAGCCGTCAGACGGGTCGGGGGTTTGTTATTATGTAGACGCACTGATGGGGGGGTTATTATCAGAAAGAGACAGGGGAGGGAAAGCTGCAGGTGCAGAGGCTGCTACTAAGCTCTCGTCAAATATAAGAAAAAAAAAAGAAAAGACGTTTGTTTTCTGTCTGCTCAGGTACGACACGGGGTAAAGAAGATTCGGCCCCTGATCACCACGGCGACGGCGGGGCGGACACTCCCAGGCACCTGTTCAGGCACCTGAAGATGGGCCAGACGAAGGGTTCGGCTGTTTGCCTGGATGTCTTCCCGTGGTGTTTGTCTGCTGCGGCGACGCCAGTAAGACGCCAAAAACTACCTGTGGACGACCTGGGTGGACTGTGAGATGGCCATGGATCATTCAAGAGGTCAAAGTTCGACTTTGGAGCGCCGCTGCCGCTGAACTCCCAGCTGAAGTAAGAGGTTTCCTGCCCCCTGATACAGAACCATAATGTCTCTACCGGTTTTCCAGGGAAGAAACGTCTTTATTTTTCACCTAGGGACAAGCCCAACGCCGCTGCCTCACCCTCGACCGCATCAATAAATCACGGTCAAACAGAAACCGGGTTCAGAGGTCGAATACTTGTCGTCAGAAGCAGTGTGATGGTATTTTGTCACTTTTTCCCCCAAATATCTCTGGCCTGAAAGGAGCAACTGAAACAGAACCATTCGCTGTAAATACAAATTTGCTGCAGCTAAATTCAGATTCGATGTAGAAATATCTTGAAATACTATAAATTAAAGTAAGTACGGCAGCTTCTTGTCACTTTACCATTTCATAAGTCAGAGGATTTATATCCTCGGCTGACACATTCATCTGAACCAGGCTTTTCTAACACAGAATAAGATCCAGATCTGGTGAGAGCACTTTTGGTTATTTAGTCAAGTTCTGTGGGATAAACGAGCCCTAAAAAAATGACGAGCATCGGTATACAACCGATCTTCAGCAGTGAATCCGATTTAAAGAGAAACGCAATGTTACCTGGAAATATAAGGGATAAATGAAAGTGTGATTAACGAAAACTATCTGTAAAGTTTCAGAATGTTTGTACAAATCATGAGCTGTCGTTTTAGTAAAGTATCTGATTGTGGAAACTAAAGCATGATGACTTGGTTTGATATTCAATATTTCATATTTAACCAAAAACACAATGTTTCCAGTGGTTTAGTGAACTTAAAGAAAAACATGGGACACAGGAAACGGACGAGCGTCTCTGGTGTCAAAATCCTGCACTTTGCACGTCTGCACTTTAAAACAACAACACGCAACTATGGAACCAAAATGGCGTCCCCCGGGGCCACGCCTCCCCAAAGACGACAACTTCCTGCTTGGTTCCTTCGAGGTAACACGGTCTCCGGGTGACTTGGCAAAAACTCGTCCTGTGATTTATTTCAAAGAAAAACATCATCAAACCATCCTGACTGGTGATTTCAGTGGCAATCGGCCGGACGGGGGCTCAGGATCAATGCCTCAGGACTACAGACAACACATCAGACTTCAAAAGATCTCTGTTCGCTCACACACACACACACACACACACACACACACACACACTCACTCTCACCATCTAAATCTATACAATTCATTATTAACATGTTTCCTGCCAGACAAAGACACAGGTAGATGATAAAATATAGAAAAAAACAGACAAAAGAGGAGAAAGGGTAAATTATTGAATTCAGGTTGCCTCTTTCTCTTCAAAATAAAATAAAAAACCAGAGAAGGAGAGGAGGAGAATCTATATTGTTTTTTGGGGGAGGGGGGTGAAAAAAAATCGGAGGGGAAAGTAGGTTAGAAAAGAAAGGGAAGGTGAGGAGAGAAAGTGTGGCATCAAAGAGGGAAAGTTGAACAAAGTCAGCGACACGCCAGGAGTCGGCTCATGCGACATGGGAGAGGAAAAAAAGACACATCAGAACACATCACACCTCACACGCCATCAAACCGACGCTCAGAGAGAGAGAGGGCGAGGGAGAGGAAGACGAAGAGGAGGCGGTATGGAGGTGAACTTGATGTGTGAAGACGGAGGAAGGAAAAGAAAAGAAAGGAAGGAAAAGGAAAAGAAACCAGGAAAAACGAGCAAGGCATCCAGAAATAAACAAAAAGAGGAAACAAAGGAAGAAAGGTCGGAGAGGATGGAAAGACGGGTGACGAGGGGAAAAAAGGGAGGATGGAGGAAGGAAAGAAAGTGACAAAAGGAAAAAGGGCAAAAGAGTCTGTCACAGGAAGAGAGAGAAGGACAAGAGGAGGGAAAAAGTAAAGAGGAAGAAAAGGTGGCGAAGGAAGATGGAAGGAAAAAAAAGATGAAGGGATTAAGGATGTGACTGAGGAAAGAAGGGAAATACAGGATGAATGAGAAAAGGTTGGAAGATGGAAAAAAGGAATGAAAAGGATGAGAAGGATGGGAAACTACAGAGGGAAAGAGAACTAAGAAAGGAAGGAGTGGAGGGAGGATGAGAAGAAGAAAAGCATGGAGGGAAATAAAGAGAAAGTAAAGATGGCAGGAAGAAAAAAAGAGGATGGACATAAGAATGTGATACAGGGAGAAGGAAGCAAACTAGAGAGAAAGAGAAGGAGGGAGGGGTGAAAAGAGAGAGAAAGAGAAGGAGAGAAAGAAAGAGAAAGAAAGAAAGGGAGGGAGAGAGAAAGAGAAAGAAAGAGGGAGAGAAAGAAAGAAAGAAAGAAAGAAAGAAAGAAAGAAAGAAGGAGAGAAAGAAAAAAAGAAGAGTTCGGATGAGGCTGTGGAGGAGAGAAATAACAGGGATGAAGGAAAAGCAGAAAACTTAAAACATAAAGAAGAGGAATGAGGGGAATGACAGAGGGAGGAGAAGGGGATGAGAGGGAAGAGGGGAGAGAGGAGAAGAGAAGAAATGAGAGTGGTGGTTGTAAAAGAAAAAAGGAAGAGGAGGTGAGGAGAAATGAAAAAAGGTGAAGGGAGAGATGTAGACAAGAGGGAGGAAGGAGGAGAAACATGGGGAGGAGGAAGAGGAGAGAAGAGCGGGAAGAATAGAAAAAGGAAAGAAGGGGAAAAAACGGGTAGAGAGGGGGAGAAAAAGGAAGAGGAAAGGATCCGAGGAGGAAGGAAGGAGGCGAGTAGGAGGAGAAGGCAAGAAAAGGGGCAAGAAAATTACACCAATGGAAAAGAGGAGAGGGAAAGGGGAGGAGGAGAGGAGAGGAGGATAAGAGAGAAAACGAGGAGGAGGAGAGGGAGAAAGGGAGAAGAGTTAGAAAAAAGAGAGAATATAGGAGGTGAACACAAAGAGGAGGCAGAAGAGGATCCACCTCCCTGTCTTTCTCCATCCACCTGTCTCACCCCCCTCCTTCGTGGATCCAGGGATGCTTCCGGCTCTTTACAGAGCCTCGTCTCGCACTGTTCCCACTAGAACGGGCCCTCGGGACTGACAGGACCCGGGTTTTGATCCGGCCGATCCTGATCGGCACGGCGACCGCTTGTCGGTGTCGGTAAAAACAAAAAAACGAACAAACAAACAAAACATAATCACCAAAAATGAGTCATGATCTGGAACAAAAAATCAAAACCCAGATGGTCGGGGAAAAATCCTGGTCCTCGTCAGGGTCCTGGGTTCGGAACCAGATGGTGGTTGTGGTTCAGTGTTAGTAACCAGGCTGGATTCTTTTTCTGGATTAAACCAGAACCAGGATCTTTCCTGAACCAGGTTCCATGAGGGTCCGAACAGAACCATGAACCAGTTTAATGACGCTGGAGTCTCTACAGGCAGATGTCTTGGATTCCCCGTCTGTCAACTTTCACACCTTCAAATTACGAAAATTAACGACACTTCTTTTTTATCCATATTAATAGAAAATGTAATTCCTTCGCATTTACGTCGACCTTCCGACAGCGAGACGAACCGGCTTTACAGAATGAAAGGGCCTCTCTGATCCGACTGCGTGCAGCGTCACGGTCAGGGAAGGATCTTTGACCTGTCCGACCCCCCGGAGGACGGGCGATTCCCACGATTTGAGAGTAAAAACGACGCTTCTGTCCTATTTCTTTTATTTTTCCTCCGGAGAGAGACGATGGTCTCAGGCGACCGTCCTATTGACGGAGCAACAGAACCATCAAAACAATAATTTGGGTGTTTTTGTTTTTGTTGTTGTTATTTTTTCCAGAATTCGACGACATTTGTTTGGATAATGACGCCTCTGCCTCCGTCGTCCATCTAATACCAGTAAACAAGACGAGAAAAAACCCCCCTTTCTCTACTCCCTCCATTTTCAGCTCTCGCCAAAACCTCTATTCTCTCTCTTCATTCAAACACACACACACACTCTCTCTCTATCACTTCATTTAGGTACCACTTGAATAACAGCAGATCTATAAAGTGTGTGTGTGTGTGTGTGTGTGTGTTTCTGAGAGAAGAAAAGTGAACAGGGCAGCAGTAGGCAACCTCTCCCTGGTACATCTGTCTCTTTTGGTTTACAACCATTCTACCCCCACACACACACACACACACACACACACACACACTATAAAACACAAAAACACACATCAGCAGCAACATACACATACACACGGACACAAATCAATAGAAAAAATAAAAATACACAGGTAAACCCACTCAGGCAGAAGTGTGCATATAAACACACATTTCCACTGAGAACATACAGACACATATTTAAACTAAACACACACGTTCCATGGCAGGAACATAAAGATACAGCTGAATGTGTACGGTGATGTCCGCACACACACACACACACACACACACACACACACACACACACACACACACACACACACACACACACACACACACACACACAGCTGTAAGCAGAGTAGACAGGTGGAGTGTATTTATGGGGGGGGGCCTCTGTGGCCACCTGGCTCCTCCGCCATTTATCTCAATTTCACCTTAACATTAGAAATACACCTCACCAAAGTAAGAGAGACACATACTGATGCACACACACATACAGGCACACATCCTGTACACACACACACCTCATTCAGAGCCGAAAGCACCGGCACAGGTCTCCGCCGACATCGGCTCCGCGGGCAACGCTGCTCTCTGATTGGCTGGCAGGTGTCCGTCAGAACACCTGTGGCACTGGTGAGTGACCATAGCAACCGTACTGATGCATCAGTAGTTAAGGGGGGGGGCAACTTTAGGAGAGACTGTTGACATTTGGACTCGACGGCAAAAACCAATACACCCCCCCACTTCAGCGCTACTTCACAAGCTCAACCCCAAATTCATGGATGTGCATCGCCATGGCAACAGCCACCAACAACTGACCTAAAAGAGAAATATGTCAGAATCTAAAGTGTTTTATACGAATACAAAACCTCATTATATATAACTTTATCCAACAGCAGCACATGTACACAAACACAATGGACTTTAGGCTTGTAGCTAAGCTAACAGGGAAGGTACTGGTACATGGAACAGCATCTAGAATTTAGCATCAATCCAAATAAAAATGCCTGTGCTAGCAAACTTGTGTTTTTTAGATCTTTCTGGCTACAAAACCTTTCCCACAGACAAATATCGTGATTTAGCGCAAACAATGAGATAACGTTAGCTTGGTCATGGGTTGGCAAACTGTGGCAACAGCTTCTGCTGCTGCTAAGCTAACATACAGAGAGGACGAGGCGGTTCTCCCAGAGCCAGCACACCAGCGCCTGCTAAAGGCTAACATCACACCGACACCGCACTTAGCAGAGAGGAAATAGGCCGAACGTCCGTGGTCAGGTAATTTACCTGCTCGGTAACCGACCAGCCGGGATTAGCTCTCGCGAAACGTCAGCCAACGGGACGAAACAACGTAGATATATTAGCTTTATGAAGCACAGCTAACGCTAACGTTTGACACACTGTCTGACCAAAGAAAAAAATCAAACCCGTGCAGCAGATGCTCTGAAAAAGGCTCTAATTCCCTGTGTGTGTGTGTGTAGTGTGTGTGTGTGTAGTGTGTGTGTAGTGTGTGTGTAGTGTGTGTGTAGTGTGTGTGTGTGTGTGTGTGTAGTGTGTGTGTGTGTGTGTGTGTGTGTGTGTAGTGTGTGTGTGTGTGTGTGTGTGTGTGTGTGTGTAGTGTGTGTGTGTGTGTAGTGTGTGTGTGTGTGTGTGTGTGTAGTGTGTAGTGTGTGTGTGTAGTGTGTGGGTGCTTACATACAGGCCTACATGGTGTTAAGCTCGTCATATAATGAGCTATTAACTGCCGTCTCCTTTCAGCTCTGAGCCCAACTCCGACACAAATCCCCCCTTTATTCTCCAGTACTGTAATCCATCACACACACTCACACCAAACACTCACTCACACCAAACACACACTCACACACACCAAACACACTAAACACACACACACAAATACACCACAACATCTAGCCTCAGTTCACTTCCTGGTGTCAATTCTCCCTCTGTTCACTGACAAAGACCTGTGAGGAGGGATGGGGGGGTGAAGAGGAACAACACAGTTTTATAGCAGCGAATAACAAAAGCTTCAATCCAGACTGGGTTATGAGTACAAACACACACACACACACACACACAGAGGGAGATTTACAATAATGAACAGAAATCTACACACGCATATAAAAGGTTCATCACTGACAATCTGAACCTTGCGCCACCAAAGAAGAACAGAACGCCATCACGGAGGTTCGCTCAGACAATATTTGTATAAATACATATTTACCCTTATTTTATCGATATAAAATTGAAGGTATACGAATTTAAACCTCAGCATAAAACAAAAGTACAAAAGTCTGCATCCTTTTCTGTCGCGAGTCAACCAGTGTTTCAACGAAAGGTTCGTCCCGGACAATGGGGTCGCACGGCTAATTCCACCCAACGGGTTATATCATCGGGGCGGACCTGAGTGTCGGGCCGACGAAGTGTCTAAACAGACCCGGCTGCTCGGACGCAACGTTGACGATAACGCGGGTCGAGTCGTCGGGGCCCTCGTCGTCGAGGTCCGCGGCAAAACGTACTGAGGTATAAAGGACAACGGGTGGCTGTGGGGAACGGGGAAAAAAATGCTATGTGACGTCTGGCACAGCGCAAAGGAACCGGGCAGCGCCACAGATCGGCAGAACCGCCGGAGCTTCTGGTGTTTTGGTACTCTGAAGTCTAGATGATACTTTAGAGACCGAGGGGGGAACAAAATGATGACGCTAGACGACTGCCTCGGCGCCACGTCCGAGCCGAAAGCCATCGTCTGCCCTCGCTTCCATTTTAATGGCGGTAACATCCTCATGTCGTACGACCTCAGAGATCCTCTTTAATTTAAAGCCCTCGTCTGCGGGCGCTGGAGCCATAGCGCCACTCCCCAACATTCAAATTCACTTCCTTCCTGCCGCCACTGACATTCGGCTACAATGCTAAGCTAGGCTAACAGCCGTTTGACAGGCCTCCATCAAATGACTTGAAGGAGCCCTGAATATCTACAAAACTAGTCCATCGCGTGAGACGAGTTAAAGCTACGCATACTGCTCCCAACCCACAAAACACACACGGACAAACACACACTACTGTCACTACTACTACTACTACTTCTACTACTACTACTAGTACTAGTACTACTAGTACTAGTACTAGTGCTACTGCTGCTCCCAGGAGCACACACAAACGTTACCATGGCGAGGAGGTATGCTGCTGGCCGGCCAGGTGAAGGGTCTTGGGCCGGGCGGCGGCGCAGCTGCCTGCATTAGCCGGCCGCTCCCAGTAGGGGTCACTGTGAAACACAGAAGAAACGTGAAGAGGTTCTTTAACGACAGCCGAGGCAGAAGACAACGAACAGGAGGAGGAGGAGGAAGAAGAGGAAGAAGTGGGAGGAAAAAGGAAATGTGAGAAGAGAGTAGGCAAGAAGAGAGGAGACACATAAAACAAGAAACTGAAATATCATGCACAGCAGAAATTCAAACGTCATGAATCGAGCAAACAATTCAAGAACATAAAATTAACCATTGCAAAATATAGTTAGACCAGCAACAGGTGATAATTCAGCTTTAGATCCATGTGGAAAAACCGTCAACAGTTGGGCATTTCGAACTCAGTGGGCAATAAAAAGAAAAAGTAAAATAAAACAAGGAAAGGTGAGGACCTTCATTATGAGCTTCCAGCCTGGACTTTAGATTTATCCACAGACGACGGATCGACTCCGCCTGACACGGCTCTGACAACCCTCGTCGATACAACCTCACATCGTTCGAACCCACTGAACTTCACTCCAAATGGTAGAAGTCACGGAGATTCAAAAAAATAAAATCCAATTTTAAAAACACCAGATACGTCGGGCTGAAATTTGGCCGCATGGGTGTAACACGACGAGCAAGACGTGGAGCGGTTCCATATGGGAGTTTCGCTGCCATTGAGAGCAGGCAGTCTGAGAGCATGGACCACAGTGACCCCCCCCCCCAAAAGAAAAACGTGGACAGAGTTGTCCAGGTGACAAAAATGACGTTTTAATTGACGAAGTAAGTGATCGACTTTTACACTATGTGGAAATTTATTGGAAACCAATGGACGTGTGGAACAGCCAGATAATTAAAAAAACATCCGAAAATGTTACGATGTGTCACACGATTAGAGCTTAAACTCGTAAAAGCACTGGTGTGTTCATTTAACTCATTATCGTTATTCTCGTTATTATTTCTGTTTATAATGTGTTTTAGTGGAAAAGTGGCAGTTGTTCATATTTCCAACAACTACTCGCCACACAGCTAAAATTCAGCAGCCTAGTTGGTGGCTTTGCCACGTTGGTAACAAGCAAGTAAACAGTAAAATTCTAGAGTGTGGAGCTGGAACACTGATATTGAACACAGACTAGATGGAATAAGATGATTTAGCATAGTTAAAGGTACTTAAAGGGAAACAGAAGGGGAAAACGGTGTTAATGTAGGGAGAAAAAGCTCTGACTCCTACACAAATTCAGCTTTTTAAACCACACCGAAGGTAAAACAAGGTGCGTTCGGGGACCCAGTGACACAAAAACAGTTCAACTTCCACTGCCCTCGTCCATGAATAAAAATCTTTTAATCATCCACGTGCTCAAACCGAAATGTCCCGTCAGCTGGCAAAAGCGTATGGTACCTGCCGTCGCAACTGGTCGACCTTAAAAGCCCCCCCCCCCCCCGCCTTTGCAAGCGCTCTCAAAAATAAAGCTCCAGCTGAAAAAGCTTAAACGCTGCCGACTGGGAGACCCGACAGGCGGGCGAAGTGACACGGCGTCAAATACGAGACGCAAAGCAGCCCCCAAAGTGACTGTCTATGCACAGTGAATTATTCGAATTTTACACACCCACCAAAGACAGGCTGTCAAAACCCATGCAGGGATGGATTTTTCATATGAAGAGAGGGAGCGGGGGGGTTAAAAAAGAGAAGAAGAGGAAGAAGAAGAAGAAATAGGAGGCGGAAAGAGGGCGAGGCACACCGGGGGGAGAAGGGGAGGAAGAGGAGGGGGGGGCAGCGAAGCGGCGCTTGCTCGCAGGAGAACATTAGCTGCACTGTGTAGCGCGCCGTAAAAAACCATTGACATTGTCGGTCTTGCTTTGTGGACGAGTATTATTGTAAAACACAGTTTTCTGAGGCGAGCCGGCCGCTATTGTTTTTGTCAGAGGGCGAAGCGGGGGCACCGCCGGCATAACTTATTTCAGCTCTAAAGCCGGCGGAGAAAGGCGGAGAGAGAGTCGGCTTTTTTTTCCTTTCCTTTCTTTCTTTCTTTCTTTTTTCAAATTAAACCACCGAGATGTAAGTCCAGAGATTGTATTGCTTTTAGATTTGATCTCTTGATGCATGACTAGGAAACATATCGCTGCTGTCAGGGAGGACGGAAAAAAAGAAAAAGATAACAAGAACGTAGACATCTGCAGGAGAGCGAGCAGGTTCCTTCTCTGGCCGAGGTCGGGCTACTTCCCCTGATTGTGCCACAAGGTTTGTTCGGTTTTTCTTTTCTTTTTAAGCAGGTTTTTCATGAGCTGGTGGCGGGGGGGGGGGGGCAGGGCACGTGGAAATGGTCGTATCGGCTTTTCAGTGCGTCGAACGAGCCGGGTCGTCGGGGGCCTCTGGGTTTTTAGCCGCGTCGAGCTCCGGAGGACGAGGGTGTTAAGAAAACTTACGCCGGGGGTGTAGAGATAAGCGAGATGCGACGTCGGGCAGGAATCCGTCCTGCGGGGGCTTTCACTCGGCCGTCCTTGTGGCTGCCCGTGTTCTACATAAAGCTTTACATCATGGACAAACTTAGAAACACGTCTGTCCCTCAGTGACGCCGAGTCATCACTTTTCTCTGGGACATTAACACTGCGCTAATAAATATTTTAATATATATATTTCATTATATTTGATGATGCTGTAGAAAATAATGGTAAATACACGTAAGGTGCCGTGTATTTAGATAAAACCCACCAGGGACGTGGAAGGGACCGAGCCGTCGTCCATCCTGAATGTCTACCGCGCCTCTCAGGCATCTCGCCGTCTGCCCTCTGATTGGACACTGCCCTGGGATCGGACCAATCGGATTCAGGGATGTAAGACGTGGTAACTGGGACCTTTGACTCTCGCACACGTTTTTTTTTCTGCTGCGTATCCGTCACAGACGTTCACCACAGAACTTATTTCACAGCGTCTGCGTGCGACCTCACTACTGACACCATTTGCTCACAGATTTTATTTCACACAGCCTCATTTTTGTTTTTGCTTCAAAAATACAAAAATTTTCTACAAACACAAATCTTACTGACCCTAATTTGACCCCCCCCCCCAAACACACACACACACACAGACACACTTCCTGCCCGACTTGATCATCAATTACCAAATAAAGGAAAACAGTTTAAATAAATTTCTTAGGGAACTGATCAGATTTCTGCCAGGCTTCTATTTCATTTCACCCGGTAGTTTGTGCTCAGTGCTTTTCACTTAGATGCGTTTTACTTACTAAATGTCATTTGTGCTTTTCTTTCTGACCCATAATTTCTCATAAATATTAGTTTGTGTGTGGGAGCTGTTGTGGAAAACTCCTCATTCATGGAGACTTATTAAAACCCCAGAGAATTTAGTTAGAGACAAACTTAACACTGATCAGTCTCTGGAGCTTTATGATTAAATCCACCAAATAAACATCACACAAATATTAAGGTTACAGAGAAAAACAT
>CM029120.1:1665000-1667500 GCA_016859345.1 Istiophorus platypterus
CACACACACACACACACACACACACACACGTCTCTATTTCAGCTTCCTGACATGTCGGCCTCCCACTGTGCAGAGCTGAGTCGGTCCACAGCTGCCACTCTCACTCTCTCTCACACACACACACACACACACACACACACACCAACCTATGTCTCAGTTTACCACACAGAACCACTCAATTCGCCGTCCAAACACCGGACCAACAACCATGTTTACGCCGAATTTCATTGAGACATTATTGACTCATTGATACATGATCAATCCAGCAGCTGATTAACACGGTTCATTTAAAAACAGACAAACAGACAAACAAACTAACAAACAACGTGTTCACCAACAAAACAGCGTCATCCACCTCGTGTCTGCCGACTATACGTTATATGTTCCAGGCAGCGTATTTATATAAAACAGACAGTTTATGTCCAAAGTTACATTTAACACACAACCAGCTCCTCAATATATCACTGAGAAACTTCTCAGCATATAGTGACACCGAGACAATAAACAGTAACACACTGGTTTTCTGTTGTTACTTTGGGCTTGAGGAGGCGACACTGTCACACCAGCCGTTATTAAGATTCACTGGCTGTTTTGGCCCATTTTCATTCATCGGAACCTTTCAAATCGTACACGAACATACTACCGTCGTTATTTTACTCTCTGTTCACCACCCTACACTTAACCACAGTGACAGGACGATTCCTGATAAAATAACCATCCACAGACATTGTGACAAATCTCAGTCATTGCTAAATAAACCACAAGGACAAAGAATATTAGAATGCATCTTCAGATATTCTTAAAAGTGGGCGGCAGCATCCAAATGTTTTATATTATCATTTTGGCATTTTTTTGATCACATATATTTAGCGTTGTTTTCGCGATGTTTTTCTTCTCTGATGGGTCCCGGATGTTTTGGGGCCTCGGGTGAACTTCTCACCCTCACTTCTCGCCAACGCCTCGTCCTCCGTTGCGTCGGCCATTTTTTTTTTTTTTTTAATCATCACTTCCGGTAAAGTTCCCTGAGCTTTCGGTCACGTCCTGAGACTCAATGGACACATCAGCTTTAACGTAAATAGTCCATTTTCGAGTTTTTTTTGTTGTTTTTTTTTGTTTGTTTGTTTTTTTTTTAACGGATCCAGCTCCTGCGCAAACTTTGATGATTATTCTCATGATCTTACATTTAGTTTCTCTTAAAAAAAAAAAAAAACAAAGCCCTCCAACATCCACGTTCCCTCCTCTGGGTGATAATCGTCAGGGTGAGCTTGGGGGAGAAAAGAAAAAAAGAAGAAGAAGAAGAAGTGTCTGGGTTTAGTTTGCACACCCATTATCAGCAAACACATGAGAATAAATGCGGCGCATGCAGCACTTGCGCTGCGGAGCGGCGCATGCTGGGGTAATGGATTCTGTCATTTGAAATGGATGAAGTCCCATTAGAGAGCGCCGCGGCGACGGGGCGAAGCTCGGCATCTCTCTCTCTCTCTCTCTCTTTTTTTGTTTTTGTTTTAAGAGCAGCACAGAAGAAAAAAAGAAATGAAAAAAGCTGCGACCTGAGTCGTCCGCCGCAATTCGCATCTCCGCGGGAGGCTTTTATTTTTTATTATCATTTTTTTCCTCCCTCTCGGCGAGGACGGGCCGACAAGAAGGGCGGATGCAAAGTGGGAAAAACACATCGCTGCCCTCATTAGAGCTGAATCAACAGGATGAAAAAGGGGGAAAAAGAAAGGAAGATAAAGGAAAAAGAGACAGACTTTTATTTTTTTAAAAGGTGGCTTCTTCCTGTAAAGGCTTCTTTTATCATTTTTGCTTTTTTTTCCATCCCTGACGTCTCCATCTCTTTCTGTCTTAAAGAAAATAAGGTTCGTGGGGGGGGTTGACACACACACACACACACACACACACACATACACACGGCGTGCTTATTAATCACCTCTTTAGCCGAACTCTCGGTGAGATTTACAGCTGATTTCTTTCGCTGTCGACCGCCTGACATTTACAGGTAGAACCACTCTACATTTACACATATATCGTGAATACATGCACACACACACACACACACACACACACACACACACTCAAACATAGAGGCACAAGCTCAGGTGGCTCTGCACATGTACAAATTATGTACACACACACTCATGTCCAATAAATCTATGCATGAATGGATGAAGAAGCACACACACACACTCTCCAACATCTCTCTCTCTCTCTCACACCCACACCCACACACACACACACACATACACACACACATACAAACGTCTGTTAGATTGACTCCGCTCCCCAGCAGTTACCCACAATCCTCCGCTCATACGCTCAACCTCGCGCGACGGTGAAACGGCTGTTGCCATGGCAGCGTTAAATAAATCGGACTCATCTAAGACAGGTTAGGCCCGGGCGGGTGGGATTGACTGGGGGGGGGGGGGTCGACGCGTTGGGCCTGTTCTTCATTTCCTGATCAATATCTTAGATTCAGCTTGAGACAAAAAAAACATCTCAA
>CM029120.1:1672500-1705000 GCA_016859345.1 Istiophorus platypterus
CAGGCCTGGCTTCATGCGGCTCTTTGACATTCACAGTGCATCAGTATGAAAACACAGAGGATGAGAGGCTTCAGCTGGAGAATAGCCTCACACACACACACACACACACACACACACACACAAACTCACTCACAACCATCCAATTCCAACGATACTGAACACACATTAAAAAAAACCCTGAAGTTTATATTTGCATCTCTGCAGCCTTTTATTGACGACGTCACTTTAGACTTGAAGAGACTCGACCGCACAAAAAGTGAACTGCTGCCGCCGCCGCCGCCGCCGCCGCCAGAGCAAGGGTCGGGGGCCTCGCCGCTGAACAAGGCCAAGGTTATAAGAGGGGAAGTCAAGTCGCCTCGCGGCCGACCGGCAGAGCCTCGGCGGATTAGTTCCACCGATGCTCGCCAAGACCCGGCGGGAAAGCGACGGCGTTCTCTGGCAAGTTGCTGCCTCTCAGGTAAACATCACAAGGGGCGAGAGAGGACTGCTTGCCCGCAGCGGATGCTTCTGTAACCACAGATTTCTTAGTTTTACAGCTACTGAGGAAAACAGGGCGACTCTGATCAGGGTCGCTTCACCGGACGATGCTCGAGACGCCACGGCCATAAAAAGTCTTTACCTAAAAATGAACGGACGTCCTTTACACCACAGTTTTGATGGAAAAAAAACGATGGTGCTTCCTCGAACCGAGAACCTCAGAACTAGAAACCACAGAAACACCTGGACTAGGGTTCGGTCGTCCGGAGTTTTGAGGTTCAACAGAATCATCGTGACGAACTGGTCCTGGTGGCGTTAATGAGCCTTCAGCTCTGTCAATCTCGATGGAGTCGGCGCTGATGGATGTTGAACAGCGGCTGAACATTAGGCGAAGGTTCAACGCGGAAGCATAAAGTGCTGTAATTGTTGGCGCCATCATATGGTCAATACAATACTTTTGTCCTTTCAATACTTTTCCACTTCTTGGATTTTTAGCTCATCACAAGTTGTAAAAATGTCTTTTTACTTTCAGAAGACTTTAAAATGTTACGACTTTAGGGTTAAAACGATTACATGCTGCTGGAGATCACACAGGAAACCAGGACACGATCAAAGAGGTTCGAGTGCGACTGCATCGCAACACTCGGGAAACTTTTCCAGAACCTCGAGGTCGTCTCACGCCGAGGGAGAAATGGGCAAATGAATCTGAAACAAAACGACTGGATCATTTTCAAAGATGCTCAGCGGCCAGGCCTAGCGTTCAGCGTTCGGCGTTCGGAACCCCCCCAAAAAACCCAGCGAGTTGTTTAACCACAGCAGGAGACTTTAACCTTGCTAAGGGCCCATTTAAATACACTAAAGAGACGTGAGGCTGATAAAATCATCGGGCTTAATGTGAAAACCACCCAGTTCGGCGCTGCTCGTTTAAAAACCGGCCGATAAAGGAGGACGACAGATTTGTCTTCCCTCTCTGTCCCCCTCTATTCATATCTGTTCAATACACTTATCTGGCAGCGCGCACGCGTGTGTGTGTGTGTGCTTAAAATGATGGATAGAGCGGCGCTGCTCATTAATAATTCACAGACGGCCCTGTGGTCGCTATGCCCTTCGCGTCTCGGCCAATCAGAGGAGGAAACGCGGGGGAAGGCGCCGCCCCGTCGCGCAAACTAGACAGGAAATCCTGTCGTATCCTCACTCTCTTTCCTCCTTCATCCCTCCGTCTTTCTCTCCTCCTGCTCCCGTCTTTCTGTTGTTTCCTTTTTTGTCCTATATCTTCCATCACCCCCGTCTTTTTGTCTCAGTCTCTTCCTCCTGATCCTTCGGATTCAAGGGGAAGTGAAAAAAAAGCTTGGTCTCCATCCAGACGTCAACCCGCTGAAAAGGGAATAAATCTCGGAGTGAAGTTTCGGCGTTGGGGGGGCAATACCGAGGAAGCCGACATCTGAGCGTAGGGATTGAAGTCCCAGTTGAAGGGCAAAACTAAAAGGTGGTTGAAAGACAGAGAATTTCACAGCATATGTCATTTTTGGAGGAGGAGGTGGTGAGGGTGGCGGTGGGGGGGCACCTCCTTTGTAAATCTGACATTTTAAAGTGATTTCTGGTCGGGTGGAGACGCTTTAGAAGCGCAGGAATCCGCGGAGAAGTGGGGAACTTTTGTACGTCTTCCCTTTCCTCCCCCGTCCGGTGACATGGCGGCGGCGGCGGAAATGACGCAGGTGACGGCCGAGGATGTGAATCATCTCCGCTGACATTTTTCGGGGCCGGACGTGCCAAGGCCTCTGGAAGGGGGCGTGGGGGGTGGTACCAATGGATCAGCTGAGGGTTTTACATATTTTGACACCACTTTTTAATGGTGAGAATCATTTTTTCCACGAGGCGACGACAAACGTAGTTAACCGTCTCGCCCAGAAAACGTTCCCTTTTTTTCCAGTTTCCATGTTTTTTTTATATTAGAACCTTCTCATCACTTCCGGTTCCTCCACCATCCGTGAGGCTGTTCTCCAACCTTTAGCTGTGACGTGGCCACTCTGGCCGCTGGGCGGCCTGCTGGGCGGCTCTCTGGGCGGCTCTCTGGGCGGCCCGCTGGGCGGCCCACTAGGCGAACCGGCAGCGGTGGCGACAGTTAAATGGAGATAACGGTCAGACACAATCGGCAGGTGAAGGGACAGGAAGAGCGGGAGGGAAGAAATGGGAAACGATTCAGTGGGAGTCAGTTCAACGACGTGTGAGTGTGTGTGTACTACTGAAGTACTGTGTGTGCCACAGATGCATTTCATTTTGTATTGATGTATATCTGCGTATTTAGCTGGGTTAGTGTGTGTGTGTGTTTGTCTCAGAGACACAGAGGCCGAGGGCCCAGAGTCTCCATTACAAGGACGATATTTCCTGTCATATCTGATTTGCAGCGTGGAGAGGAGGAGGAGGAGGAGGAGAAGGAGGAGGAGGAGAAGGAGGAGGAGGATGAGGAGGAGGAGGTGGAGAAGGAGGAGGAGGAGGAGGAGGAGGAGGAGGAAGAGGAGGAGCGCGTCACATTGATGCAGATAAAAAAAATTAAATGGAAATACAGTAGGACGCTTTGATTAGCTCCAAATATATTAGCTGTGTTCAAAATAAATTTAAATTCTGAACATTTCCATCACTTCAGAACCAGTTTTCGACTCTTATTCACAGACGGAAATGTTCAGAATCATTGGTTCAGTGTGATTGATCTGCACTTAGGATTTAAACTTCTCCACGTGAAGGAGGGAAGGAAGGAAACTATTCGATCACAAGGTCACTGCATAACCACCCCACCATCGCCACCACCGCCGCCACCGCCGCCACCGCCGCCGCCAACGCGGCCGCCACAGCCGCCACTGCCGCCGCCGCAACATCATACCAAGCGAGAGTAAACGAGGTTTCCCAGAACAGCTGTTATATTGATACCAGTTTTCTGTGGATAGTCACTGATCGATCAATGAGTCATTTCAACCGACCAAACGGCATTTGTTTAGACTGAAATATGAGAATCTAAATTATTTTAAGATTTATGTTTATTTTAATTCCAGCAACATAAAGGAGCAAAATGGGATTAATAGTAATAAAAAACACTTATTTGTATATTTAGTGGAGAGAAGGAGAAAGACGGAGAAAACAAAGGTTCAGAGTCTGAGACGTCTTTAACTTGAGGGTGTGTGTGTTTGTGTGTGTGTGTGTGTGTGTGTTCTAGCCAATCATGGTCTAATTCCTGGCTAAAAAAGAAAGAGACATTGATGTCATGGATCGGAGCCAAGACACTTCTCAGCAATTAGTCACAATACACACACACAACCACAGAAAGAGAGATAGTGTATGCTGTATAGTCTCTCTCTCTCTCTCACACACACACACACAGGGCCAACATGTCTGTGGAAATGCTCCTCTCCATAGATTATTCATGTATTTATGCATAGCTTGGTTTACACATGTCAGTCCAGACCATATGTGTGTGTGTGTGTGTTTGGGTGTGTGTGTGTGTGTGTGTGTGTGTCTCTGTTATTGTGTCATTGTTGTGGACTGAATCAGCTTTTCTGATCCACAAATCAACTTCCCTTAGAGAGGGATCCCTCTGATCCGCGAGCAGCGTGTGATTCTGTTTGTTTGTGTGTGTGTGTGCGTGCGTGTGTGTGTGTGTGTGGGTCTGTGTGTGTGTGTGTGTGTGTGTGTGGGTCTGTGTGTGTGCGTGTTTGAAACCATGATAAATGTAAAAACCTGTTAGTTGTCAAACAAACTGTTATTTCTAAAACTTAACAGAGGAAAACGACAGACGACAGGAAAGTAAAAGGAAGGAGGAGGAACTGATGTCTGCTGTTCTTACTTTTTAGCTACATTCTCTCTTTTCTTCTTCCCTCCTCTTCCTCCTCCTTTGCTCCTTTAATTCTTTCCATATCTTCCTTCCATCTCATCAGTTCTTCCCTTCTCTCCTCCATCTCCCTCCTCCTCCTCTTCTCTAATCATTTTCCTCATCCCCTAATCGCCCTCTGATCTTCTCCGTCCTCTCTTTCCTTCTCTCCTCTCCTCAGCTTCTATCCTCCCTTCTCTCTTTACTCCTTTACTTTCTCCCTCACATTCCCCTCTCTTTTCCCCTCATTCCTCCTCATCCCCTCCTCCCTCTTTCCTTTCTCTCTCCATTTTCCACTCTCCTCCCTCCTCGTTTCTCCCCATTACCTTTTTTTTATCTTTTCCCACTCTTCTCCTCCTTTTCATCCTCCCATACGTCTCCTTTCCTCCTCTCCCCTAATCATCGTCCCTCGCCTCCTCTCGTCCTTTCACTCCCATGGTAACGGACAGTCAATGAAAAAGGCATTCGGTAACCAAGGAAACTTAACACAGTGTCTCTATGTTTTGTGTGTGTGTGTTCATGAGTCTGAGAGTGTGTGTGTGTGTGTATGTGTGTTCTGTCTCCATGGGAAATGTGAATGGCTGGCAAGAGACGGAGGAGCGCTAATGGACACCATGAATGAAAGTGGGGGGGGGGCTTTCTCCAGTCCTGCCGTCTGAAGCTGAACCTCAGACTAAACTGAGCCTCTATGAAACTGCTCATTACGGCCGAACCGAAACGTGCCGCTGCAGCGCAGGTTATTATACTTAGTGAAGTCGGATCTATGGTTTTAAATCAGATAAAAGAAAATCAGTCCCATGCTCGGCTCTTTTATTCCTTGGTTCGACTGTCTCTCTGTCGACTGTCGCTTGGCATAAAGAGAGCGTCTCCACTCCAGCCGGGTTCCGGACCTCTGGATCGTTTAGTCGGGGGGGGGGGGGGTAGGAGTGGGGGGTTAGCTCTTCCAAAAGAAAAAACAAATTGAGAGTTTGTGGGAATCTCCAAAAACCGATAAATACCAACTTTCCTAACGTTAAACTAAATCTAAATCTAATCCCTTGTCATTGGTGAGATTTTAAACGTGTGCATGTGCAGCCACGTTGCCTCTCGTTGTGACCTCATTGCCTCGTGTTGTGACCTCGTCACCTCACAATGTGACCTCGTCGCCTCGCGCTGTGACCTCGTCACCTGTCGTTATCACCTGTAACGTGACCGATGGAGACGTGGGAGGGGTAGTTTTTGTCTTTCTTTTTTTTATTTGTCATAGTTCATCAGTTGCCCCCCTGGGTTGTTTGTGTGCTTCTGTGTGCGATTATTGTGTGTTGAATTGACGTCAGATCAGCGATTCTCAATCCCCCGTCTCACCACTCTCGCCCCCCCCCCCTCCCTCGCTCAGATATTTGTCACACAATGAATCCTAAAACAGATGAGGGAACTAGAAACTTTCTCATTAAGTGAGAATTATTCTGTAGTTCATTTAATTAGGGAAATAATCTGTCTAACACACACAGGAAGTTGGATTAATAATAAAGTGAAAAACAAGTTGTCCTATTCTCAAGCTTCCGAAAAAATCGATCGGCACCGGTGTCGAAAAAAAAATCAATGAATGTTCTTTCTTTTGATCCTGTGACAACTGAAATTCATGCAAATCCTGATGTGTAAGTTTAGCTACATTTGGAAGTATTTTATTTTGAAGGTTTAATGCCAATAGAGCAAACTGAAGTGGCTTAAAAGATAAAAGAAAAAGTTTGGGGAAAGGACGGGGGAAATAAAAGTGTAGAGGGCAACGAAGAAGGACGAGGGGGGAGAAGAAAAGGAATAGAAAAGGAAGAGGGCAGAGGGAGGGTGAGGAGGGTGAGCACGAGGAGGTGGGGGGGTAGAGGAAGACAAAGAGGAATGGTGGACGGGAAACGATCCAGCTTTGATTCTGACCCGACCTCTGTCGTGTCGGTTAAAGCTTCTCTTCGCTGCAAACAACACGAACAACGGGCTGAGCGGAGCTATGAAAATGTACAAAAAGAAAAAAAGGAAAAGATATTCAGCTGTCAGCGGCGATGTGCCCCCCCCCGTCACCACCCACCCACGCCCCCGCCTACTGTAAATAATCGCAGCAATGTGGCGACCGCGTGTTCAGATAAAAAAAAATTACATGAAAAAAATAAAAACAGCTCAGCTTCAACTTCAAAGTGCAACACAAACACGGAGAGAGAGGAGGTGGGGGCAGGGGGGCACGGAGGGAGGGAATAAAGAGAAGGAAAATGAAAGGAAAGAAAGGTATGGAGGGAGGAAGAAGACGGATAGATAAAGGGAGAACATATTGCCGCTGTGTCAATACAATATATATGCTAATCACGCCTTTAGTATGTGTGTGAATTTCATTACACATAAAGGACCAATACAGTTTGGAAAAGGAAAACAGCAGGTCGCCGCTGAGACCAATGACCGTCAAGGTCGTTTACGGCGGAGCAGGAGTCAGGGGGCTCCGACACAAACACCTGCCGGGGGGGGGGGGGGCAAACAAAGAGTTTAATGGAACCGGCCCGAGTTTATTATACGAGCCCCTGGATCCAACTACCATACTTAAGGAATAAAGAACATTAATATATAAAGTATTACTATGTTTCCTGCTCTCAGTCCTGATGGTTTCACCCTCAGTTCCGATCCAACGAGTCCGGCTCGGTTCAGTCGGACCCTTGAACTCGATCTCGATCTTTCCCTCCAGAAGCGTCCCGCGTGCTCTCCGTCCCCCTCGACCGAGACCCGCGGGACGCTTCCTGTTTTCAGGGCGACCCCTGTGCTATAATCCAGATCAGCCGCCGGCTACGGGCTCGCGTTCGCCATCCGAGCACAGACTGGCACCTCTTTGGTCTCCAACACACACACACACACACACACACACACACACACACAGGGAGGCAAGCCAGCCTAGCCACAGTATAAACAGACAGCTAATTCATATGTATGGGTTTCAATGAAGCTCCTAGCATGTGTGTCTGTGTGTGTGTGCGTGTCCAGCAAGACAGCTCACAGCCATGAACTGTCAGTGTCAGGGTTTTTCTGTGTGTGTGTGTGTGTGTGTGTGTGTGTGTGTGCGCGTGTGTGCGTGTGTGTGTGTGTGTGTGTGTGTGTGTGTGTGTGTGTGTGTGTGTGTGTGTGTGTGTGTGTGTGCGTGTGTGCGTGTGGGCGTGTGTGTGTGTTCCCATCAGCTTTCAGGAGAATTCAACAGCTCACTACATCATTATCTATCCTCCACACTTCCTCTTCCTCTACCTCCTTCTCTTATCACTTCTTCTTCTTGTTTTTCACTTCTTCTCTTTCCAGGTCTTTATATTATCTTTTTTTTCTTATCTCATTCTTCTTTTTCTTTTTTTTGTCAGACATTTCTATAAAATCAAGCAGAGGAGAACGTGAGAATAAACACTGTTAGCGCAGGTATGGTGATGTTATCAATTTGATTATTGAGGGGTTTTGTTTTTTTTTCACTATAATTACATTAATAATAATAAGTGTATTTGATCAATGTGTTTTTCATAGGAATGAAAAGAAAAAACTGAGAGAAAATGCCAGAAAAGGTGAGAAATAAAAAAAGTTTTCTCAGTTGGATGAGGTGGAAAAGTTGGATTATCGATAAAACTCAAACAGAAAGTGGAGAAATAGGAAAAAAAAAAAAACTTAAAGCCGCATTGATCAATACTTCTATACTAAGAATGAGTCAGATAAGTGTAAGTTAAAAGAAGATACTAAGGGATGAATAATAAATTTTAAAAATTATCACCAAGGTTTTCTTTTTGACGTCTTTCAGCTCCTTGTTGGCCGTTAAACTTTTTTACGTTCAGTTTTGGTTAAAAACAAATACAACCCTCTGATTAACCCTCTGGTCACCACCGGACAAAATATGGTTGTAGCTGGTGAAGAAAGTGGGAAATGTAGGAGCCAAAGAGCCAAATATTCCCCCTCAGAAGGTGGTGGAAACCAAATCAGGGCTTTAAAAACAGGTGAATGATGGACTTAGATTCATTCAACGGCCAGAGACACAACTCAAAACGTACACTACAAGACTGATTTATCACATTTATCATATTCAACTTCAAGAGAAAACAAGAAAAACATGTTGACATGTTGTGTCCATGGCCCGAAGAAGAACTGATAAATAATTCTTTAAAGATAAGTTGTTTTTTTTTTACTTCTTTAATTGTTAGTCTTTTGGACGTTAAGCTCTTAAACATGAAGTTTATCTACCCAGTGACCTGACTTATATTTAATGCAGAATTTTAAACGATTTATACATGATAAACACCTTCATCACACCTGTGAAGGGCTGATAACTATAAATTTCCTGATAACTCTCAGTTTTGTCCGAACCACAAGGTGAAATTTCAATCGTTGTCCCTCTGGTGGTGGTGGTGGGGGGGGGGGGTGAAAAAAGCTGCTGGTGGCGTTGATTAAAAGCTAAAACGGAGAGAAAAGGATGCGTTTTTCTAATGTATGCATTATAGTGCAGACATGGCCTGTGTGTGTGTGAGTGTGTTTGCCCACTTTTATTTTGTTTGTGTGTGTGTGAGTGTCGTGTGTGTGTGTGTGTGTGTGTGTGTGTGTGTGTGTGTGTGTGTGTCCAGCCTGTGTGTGTCGGTGCCAGTGACTGTGAGCGTTAGACAGAAATAAACCATTTACCACATGCAGGGCAATTATTCTAGAAAAGGAATTACTGCAGGGGCATTTAGCTTCTCTCTCTCTCCCTCATTCTTATACACACTCACACACACACACACACACAAAATAGTTTAAACTACACACAGACAAAGAGACAAACCGACGCGCAAACAGAAATGAGGATATAGACACAAATTCCCAGACAAACAGTAGATCGCATGCAAGCACAACCACACACATAGACAATGCACACACACTAACACACACACACACACACACACACACACACACACACACACACGTAAAAAAAAAAAAAAACACACACACACACACACACACACGCAGGACGAGGAAGACGGCGAGCGCGAGGCGCGCGCGCGGCGAGAAGCGCGAAGGGCGATTTATGATATTATATGCTTTGGCAAAGAGAGAAACATTGATAAGCTGCGGTTTTGAATATTAACGCTGACTTTATTTAAAAAAATGCATTAAAGCAAAATATTCTGGTCAAATTAAAGGGGGGGGGGTTACCAGTGTGATGTTATGTGGGTGAGCCCCATTGACCAGAAGCACGAGAGAGAGAGAGAGAGAGAGACAGACAGAAAGTTGGCCGAAGGTTTTATAAAGAAACGGGAACATTTTTGTCGGGTTCGTGGGTCTAATGAAGGAAGAGATGGACATTATGAGCAACGTGTCTGTTTTCTTTCCAAGAGTGAGACGAGATGATGGACATCAATGTCATGTCCTAGCGTTCAGTAGAAAGCTGGACTGTGGAGGTAGTTAGCTTAGCTTAGCATAAAGACTGGAAGTAAAGGGAAACAACTAGAAGAGCGACGTCAAATATTCAAAAGTATGCTAACTAAAACCTCTAAACACATACATTGAGTCACTTCCTGGTGAATAATAGGGAATCTATCCACTAGGTTTCTTTACTTAGCACCTCTGGCTTTAACACACGTCAGGTGCATCCAGGTGAGCGTGGCTTTTGCCGTCTGACGTCACCGACGGTAACAGATCGGGCAAATTGGCCGTGGCAGCAGGGCGCTGGGTTGTGTTGTAGCGGTGACGGTGGGATGACCACACCCAGAAATGTTTCCCCCTTAAACCTTCTGCTTCCTTTAAACCTGTGATGACTCATTTAACTTTTCATCTGTTCACTGCAGCAGCACAGGAGTTAGCATTAGCATTTAGCTTCGCTGTTAGAATTCACATAACCAGTGATTAACCTGCTATTTTATACAACAATTTTTATAACAAAAATAAAAATGGTGCTTCAACCTGCTTAGTCCAAGAGAAGGAACAGCAGCGTTTGTGTTGAAACAAATCAGTCTAATTGCTTTCTGTGACAGATGGTGGCGCTAATTAGCAAAAAGAAGAGAACAAGGTCGAGGTTAACTCACAGTTTTCATAGTTTTTGTATATCAGAGAGGACAAATGCTTGAAAAAAGAAAAAAGAATGACTTGAAGATATGAACAAGGAGGAGAACCATGTGTATGTTCTGTATGCCAGTGTGAAACCGCTAATATTTGCCCTCCGCCATTTTGTCCGATAGTTTGTGGAGGAAAACAACTTCCCTCAGGAAGGAGAAAAAAATACAGCTGATGGCGAACGCGCCGCTTCCTGCGTTTTAAAGACGTGGAAAAAAAAGATGGCGATGGACACAGGTCCGACGTCTGGGAACTCAATGAACGAGTGAATGGACGAGTGAATGGACGAGTGAATGGATGGACACACACACTCTCTCACACACACACACAAACACAACCTCTCGGCAGAAGCATGTATAAAGACCTGTGACAGCGAACGTCACAATAACTTCTCCCTCTGTCAGCCACTTGGGAATTACACACATTATACTGTTCTCTGTACAACTGGGCAAATGCTTCACACACACACACACACACACACACACACACACACACACACACACACACACACACACACACACACTCACAATGTCCTGAGTGCAGGATCAAGACGTTCTCTCTTGGCTGAGTGCCTGGACGAGACGAGGCAGAGCGGCAGCCTCACACACAGACATATACACCAAATTGCTTCATGACCTTGTCTGAATGCAGCACAGCAGCAGAAAATATAAGAGAGAAAGCCGGTTGACGGGAGGGACGGGAGCGGACGAGGGGAGAAACGAGGGGAAAGAGACGGACGGACGGAAGAAAGAGAAGAGGAGGAGGATGGAGAAGAAGAGCAGAGAGAGGAAGGAGGTAAAACTGGAGAAGGTGGCAGAGGAAAAAGGAGAAAGGAGGGAAAAGGTCCAGGAAGAGGCAGGGTTACAGAGTCGGATGGACGGCAGGATAAATGAAGACGTGAGAAGAGGAGAGAATAGAGGGCGGGGGCAGAGGAAAGAGGAAAAGAAATCAGGGAGGGGGCCACAGAGAGAAGAGGAGGAGGAGAACGGAAAACAAGGGGGAAGAAGGAAGATGAAGAGGAGAAAGACAAAGAGAGGTGGAAATGAACAAAAGACAAGTGGACGGCAGGAGGAAAGGAACAGAGGAACTAGAAAACTGAAAAAGGGGAATGAAATGATGAGAAAGAAGGTGGAGAAAAGGAAAAGAGAGGAAATAAAGATGGAGGCAAAAGAGGGAACAAAACAGGCTTTTAAACAACGCCATTATGTTCAGGAACGGAAAGACTCAATGGACCAAAAGGCAAAGACACAAAGATGAATCTGATATACTCTTATACGCTCAGTTTATTAGGAACACGTAACTAAAACTACCCGTCCCATGGAATGAATCCTCTTCCGCAATGGTTATAACGTTCAGTTTATGTGGAATCTCTGTTAAAGTTGTTACCCTGTTGACAGGTGTTCCTATTATTTTGTCCACCCCAAATCAAAACAACACGCATTCTTTGTGTGACCACATTTGTTGTTTTGTTTTTTTTTTAATCTGAGATAAATTCAGCATCTACTGATTTTACCCTGAAAATAAAAGCCTGCCTACAGGTAAACGATAAAAAAGAGAAGGAACGAGTGACGGGAGGAAGGAGGAGTGAAAGGAAACACAGAAAAACGTATGAAGAACGGAGAGATGATGCCCCCCCCCCCCCCCGAGTTCCACAGCCGACAAATAGCTCCTTAATTCTTCAGCAATAAAAATCTGCAAGGCCTTTATCCAGGTTTTACTGCTTGAATTTATGCCTGAGTGTTTGTGCGTAACCTGCATTCACCCCCCTCGCCGCCCCCCCCCCCCATTCCCCCACCGGGCCGATTACAGCGCTGACTTGTTGGGAGACGCCGGCTGTTGTGTGGTTGAACAAGTCAGCTCCTCTATCGGTAGCCCCCCCCCCCCATTGTCCGGAGCGCCGCGCTGATTTTCATTAGCGATAGCGGCCTCGCACAAATCAAAAAGTGGAGGCGCTCCGGGGCGCTGCGCCGCGCTCCCTTTAATTTCCTGTTGTGTGGGAGAGGAAGACTGAAGGATTGTGGGGCAGCAAGGAAACAGGAAGCGCGATAAAGCCGGCCGCCACGTGGCCGCCCACCCGCCGCCGCCTCCCTTCTTCATAGTCGAAGGAGGAAGATGTGTTTGAGGAGTGAGTGTGTGTGTGTGTGTTTATGTACGTGGCAAGTGTGTGTCTGAAAAGTAAATTAGTTTGTGAGGTTTTGTTTGTTTATGTGTATGTGTGTGCATGTGTGCGTTTGTGTGTGAGACAGTGATCAGTGACATCAGAGGTCATGCTCAGTCGTCCACCCCCCCCGTCGTGCAGCCATGATGGATCTCCGACCCGCCGCCGTACCATGTGTTTACCCCCGTGGTCGCCCGACAACCAGGTTTTCCCCGTGCTGCTCGCCGCAGCAGGTTGCCATGGCAACCACACTATGCATGATCAGCAGGTGGAATTGGGGGGGAATGGGGGAGGGGTCTTTCTGGGAATTAGCATCAGGCATCTCCGTAGTCATTGATTAATTTGTCATTGTGAAATTGTATCGATCCTCATCGAGAAAATCTTTTTTTTTAGCCTCAGAGATTTTCATTAAAAGCTTCCAGAGGATTATTTTTATTATTGTTATTATTATTATTATTATTATTATTTCTTCTCACAGTAACAACAGAGGTTAACTGGCTGGAATGATGTGTGGAGAAAAGTCAACAAATTCAGGGTGCACATGTGTGCAGACGCACACACACACACACACACACGCACGCACACACACACACACACACACACACACACACACATTAAAACAGCTTTCTGTTGAAGGTGATTTTGTTTTCTGATTCACAGTTAAAAGATTTCATGGGTATATTTGTCGTATTTGGGGATTTTAGGTTTTAGAAGTGAACTGGAGCCACACACACGCACACAGGTGTGTACAAACACATGCAGATTCACACACTCACACACACATACACACATACACAAAAACGCACACATGCATACTTGAACAGGGGTCGGTGAACTCAACTCATGTGCTGCCAGAGATGAGGCTTTTTCCAGTCTTGGCAAGCTGTCTATCCGTGTGTGTGTGTGTGTGTGTGTGTGTGTGTGTGTGTGTGTGTGTGTCTGTGTGTGTGTGTGTCCAGTGAGAGCACACATCACCTCAGCATCTCATTATCCAACACACAGCTGCAGTTTCAGAAAACATTAAACCCAGCTCCCTTTTCATTCTCTCAGCAGACCCCTCCCCCTCCTTGCTTTTATTGTTTACATATTCTGTTTTCTGTCTTATCACTCTCTTCATCTGCCCCTGTCCCTCGCTCCCTCGCTCCCTCGCTCCCTCGCTGAGGGTTTCAAAACTTCAGCAAACAGGGCGAAACCACAACGGAGTTAAAAAAAAAAAAAGAGCGATAACAACCCGCCCTTGTCTGTTCCTAACGGTTTTTAATTCAAGAGGCCATCCGGGGAGCGAGAACAAAAAAAAACGCCGCCGCCGCCACCAGGGGTCGGTGGATCTGATATGTCACCGAGGATCAGCCCCAGAGAACCGGAGCACAGACAGAAACCAGGTTCAGTCGAGTACGGTTCGATAAACCGCTGTTCTAGGAATAAACAGTTAAAGGTCTAAACTTTACACCTGCAACAACTTAAACCGAGAGTTCGCATCTTGTAGCCTGAAAAAAAGCCACGTATCTGTGGCAGTGGTTTAATTCACATCAATAAAGTTGACACATCGACTCTGTTGCCTCAGTCACTTCACTTCAGACTCACGCAACACATGAGGAAACGCCTCCATCTACGTCTCTGTCTCCTTACAGTTAAAGTTCATGAACTTTGAGAACGCTGAGAACGCTGAGAACGCTGAGAACGCTGAGAACGCTGGAGCGGTCGACCAACATTGTTATTACTGTCCCCAGGCCTTGTTGCTGGCAGGAGCAAAAATATATAAAATAAAAGCAGCGTGAGCTTCCTCTTCAGTCCCAGAGCTGCTGTAATCCACATACACACAGTTTACACACAGTTCACACACAGTTTACACTGCACAGACACACACACACACTCATAGAATCCCGTGAGACCAACAACTACAGAAAAAAAACACATTTAGCTGATTCAGTTTGGTTTCATTTCAATCAATATATAAATATTAGAGAGCAGAGACTGAACCATGAGGAGAAAACACCCCCCCCCCACACACACACACACACACACACACACACACACATATTTACACACACAAACTCCGCACTGGGACCATGCATAGGGGGCAGATGTAACCCATAGAGAAGGGGGGTTACACACACACACACACAAACACATGCATACATACATACAGAAACTGTCCATAACAAATGTACCTTAAAACACACACAAATCTATGCAAAATAAACAGAGGCATACACAGTGAGAGGGCCAGATGTGGCGTGTGTGTATGTGTGTGAGAGTGTGTGTGTGTGCCAGGGTAAATCCAGCTGTAATGGTCCATGCTAATGAAGCTAGCGTCGCGGCTAGCATGCCAAATCTGCTAGCAGACAGCGCCATTTGACTCCTCTAACTGGATTATGCAAATCGGACGCTCATCACAGCTCAGGGAGACGAGTGACACATAATATATCCAGAGAAGAAGAAGGAGAGGACGACCGAGTGGGGAGGGAGTGCTCGCCGCCACGCACACGCACGCACGCACATGCACACGCACGCACGCATGCACAAATGCCCAAGGGAGGGAAAAGAGGTCGAAACGCAGAGGAACACACAGCTATCTGTCATATTCAGCCACACACCTGGATGTGTGTGTGTGTGTGTGTGTGTGTGTGTGTGTGTGTGTGTGTGTGTGTGTGTGTGTGTGTGTGTGTCGGCGAGCACTCCCTCCCCACTCGGTCTTCCTCTTCTTCTTCTTCTGCGTGTTTGAACATCAGTGTGTTCCAGACCCACATACTTCCAGACAAAACACATCCTATAAATTATCCGGGATGAAGGAGGAGGAGGAGGAGGAACTTGAATTTGGAAAAAAGAGAAAGAGAGTGGAAGGTTTAGAAGAAAATGAAGATAACAGGGGGAAAGGGAAATGAAAGGGGGTGGAAACAGGATTAGAGATAGATGAAGAGAAAGGGAGGGATGAAGGAGAGAAGGTAGGAAAAGAGAAACAGAGGATGAGTGGCAGATTAAGACAAGAAGTCTTTGCTCCTGTTCTCCTTTCTTTTCCCATCACTTCTTCCTCTCTCTCTCTCTTTCTGTCCCCTCTTCTTCTCATCTTTTTTCCTTTCATCCCTCCCTTCCCCGCCCTCCTGAATCCCTCCATTCCCCCTTTACCCGAATCCTTTCCAGTTACTCCTACCCTCCTTTCCTTCCCTCCTCATCCCTCCCTCCCTCCCTCCTCTAACACACTCAAATGTTTGACATCCCCACCTGCCTTTTTTCCTCCTTCCTCTCCTTCTTTCTATCCTCTCTGCCTCCTTCCTCCTTTCATTCCCTCTCCTCTCCCGGACCTCTCTCTCTGGGCTCCCTCCTGTTTAATTTCCTTTGTTTTCACCTCCTTGACTCTTCCCGTTGCCTGGACCCCTTTTTCCTCCTCCATCCCTCTATCCTTTCGGCCTCCTATCCCTCTCTTTCTTTCTGTCTCTCCTTCCTGCTTGGTCCCTTTGACTTTGTTCCCTCATTTACTCCGCTTTTTGCTTAAATTTCTTATTTCCACTCCTCCCTTTATCTCCTCTCCATTGCCCCCCTCCCTACTTCCCTCCTCCTCCTCTTCATCCTGACCCCCCCCCCGCTAACTCTAACACACTTGTCAAAGTTCAAATGTAATTTGTTACAAAACGAGTCAAAGCGACTACAAAAGATGACAAGGAGCTGGGGGGGGGGGGGGGTAAAGGTGGCAGGTGTGTGTGTGGAGGCGGTTGGTTGTTGTTGGTGAAGAAAACAAGGGAGGTAAAGGAGGAGGAGGAGGAGGAGGAGGAGGAGGAGGAAGTTGTGCTGGGAGGCAGAGTAGTAAATTGTTCCATTTTTGCAGGTAATCTAAATGCTAACTAGAGGCAACTTATCACCAGAATGGATTTCCGACCATCTGTTCAAATAACAGGGGATTTGTCCGGTGGCAAGCGCAAGAATGGGATGATGGCGGGAAGATTAGGCGACGGTGACGGCGACGCAGCGCACCGCCGCCGCCACGGCGTCCCTCTACAGTCACGGCTTCAGAGGAGGAAAAAAAAATAAAAAAGAGGCGAAAAAAATGTATTTTGTGCAAACAAGAACAGATGACGCCCTCACAATTACACCTGTCAGGAGCTCCGCAAAGCAATCGATCTCTGAGGCAGCCGAGCGACGCTCCCTCTCTCTTTCTACTTCATAGCAAAATTATTCTCTTTTTTTACCCCCCTCTTTTGCCCTCCCTCCATCCCTCACTCTATTTCTTCCCTTCGTTCTCATGCTCTCCGCTGCTTGCTCACACTCTCTTCTTAAACAATGAGCAAGGAAAAATGTGGGGTTTTTGAAAACAAGATGACAAGATGACGTTTCACTTTTCGCTCTCTAGTGCAGTGAGGGAAGAAAAAAGGGAGGAGGAAGGGGAGGAGGCGGTGAGAGGAGAGGAAATGGAGGAACCGAGGGATGGAGAAGGAAAAGATGATAAAGAGAATAAACACAAAAGGAGATATGGAAATATGAGGAGAGAGAGGGAAGAGTTAGAGGAAAGTGTGGGAGAAGAAAAGAAACAGGAGGAGACTAGGAAAGGAGAGGAGGGAATGAGAAAGGGGGGGCAAGCCAGAAAAGGAACATTAAAAAAGGAAATGGAAAGATGAGAAGGAAAAGGAAGGAAAGGAGGAGAGGGGGGACATGGTTGAGAAAGTTGGGAGGAGGGAAGAGAGACGGGGGAGAAGAGGTTAGGAAAGTAGGAAGCGAGGGGATGAAGACAAGGGGAGGTGAAGGAGGGAGAGGAGGCAAAAAGGGATGAGAAGAGAAAAGGAAGGACAGAGGAGGGGTCAGCAAAGAAGGAAAGAGGAGAGGAGAGGAGATGACACTTAAGAAAAGAGGAGAGAGAATGAGAGGAAAGAAGGAAAGGAACCAGGAGAGGAAAGCTAGGAAGAAAAAGAGGATGGGAGAGAAGGAAGAAGTGAAAAGGGAGACAAGATGAGAGGTGAGGAAAAGGAGGAGAGGATGATGGGTGAGGAGAGAAAGAAAGAGGAAGAAAGAGGAGGTTAGAGGAGAGGAAAGGAAAGAAGGAAAGAGGAGAGGGGAGGAGAGGAGAGAAGAGGAGAGGAAAGAAGGAAGGAGGAAAAGGAGAGAAAGAGAAAAAGGCAACAGGAGGATCAAGTGAGAGAATGGAGTGGAAGGAAGGGAGGTCGAAGGTGAGGGACAAAGGGGTGAGGAGACGAGGAAAGAGGAGGCAAGAGAGCAAAAAAGTGGGTGAGAGGGGTCGATTACAGTAAAAAGAGCGAGAGAGACTGAGACAAAGATGTTGAGGAAAAAGTGAGCGAGCGAGCGAGGAAGAGTAATTAACAGAGTGAGACAATGAATGAAAGAGAAAGAGGGAGAACGAGAGAGAGAGGGATGGAGGGGAAGAATAGTGGGGTGACAGAGCGTGCAGTTTACTGGCCCAGGAAGTGTTCTCAGGCCGCCGGCCAATCGGCTTGGCCCGCTCCCCCGTGTCACTAACAGCCCATTGGCCAATGAAAGCTGGCCTTTATTTCGCCGTTTCAATCGAAGCCTCACACCATCAAAGAAGAGCCGTTTATCTCTCCCTCCCATCGCCCACATACACAAGCCCATCCCTCTCTCAGACGCTCCGTCCGTCCCTCCTCCTCCTCTTCTTCTCTCCCTCTACATTCACTATTTGTCTCTCTGTCTCCAAAAAAATGCCTCCGCACCATAAAAAGGGGACAAACAAAACCTCCAGGCTCAGAAAATGTGGAGTCCAACTGGATCCAACTCTCCTCTCTGTTGTGTTGAGTCCACCAGGGGCATTTCCACCTTAAAACAAGGCTTGATTCCACCTTAACAAGGCGGGATTCTACTTCACCGAAGGCCTAAGATCAACAGTTCTGGTGTGAGATTTGACTCTATTGATTTTTACCCTAAGGAGAAGGACAAATACCACCTTAACGACCCTGTTTTGATAAACTGACATTCTACCTTAACACTGCCTTTGCTGCACATTAACAAAGATCAATTTTCAGCCTTAGCCGAAAGACTGGAAGGCCTTATAACCACTTTACCACTCAAATCCACCTTAAAAAAAGCCAGAATTTAAATCACTTTAACAGATGATTTGTAAACGAAGCCTAAGGACTGGCTAGAAATGCACATTCCACCTTAAGAAAGATCCACATTAAATAAAAGACTAGATGGCCACATGTTCCCATTTTGCAGATGGATACCGCCTTAACAAACAGCTCCACATCCACACGGGCTTTTCTAGGCCTGAAAAACACGGTACAGTCGATGTCACCGTAAGCAAAAGGATGGAAGTTCATGGATATATTCAACCAATGTGGATTCATCCGCCGCTGAAAATAGTCCCCAGCAAAAATGCACTGGTTCCTCCTGCTTGTTCGATGAAAACCCACCGTTCCAGGGGAGGAAGTGAAAATGACAATTTACATTCATACATTTTTGAGCCAAGATTTATGTCTTCAGTAGGAACCAATGGGCTCTGAGCTGAGAGCCACAGGCGGAGGAGGGAAGTCCAGAGGTGTTGAGCAACCAAACACGCTGTTGGTTCCGTTCCTGTTTGTGGAATCTGTCGACAATAACAACATTTTTAAAAAAAAGGAGAAAAGTGGCGTAACACTGGCTGAGTCCTACGAGACGAAGCTCAGCTGCAGATTCCTGGTTTTAATTCCTCGCTCTCTCTCATGTGAATAAAATCGTCCTGAGAAAAGTATGAAGACGTGTTATTTGTAAGAACTTTTCATCCTGTATGGAGACTTAATATTTCAGCTCTGATTCACTTAACTCCAGCACCGGTTCTTGCAGATGGACTCGGTTGCAGTGTTCCTGTGTACTCATGTAGCCCCCCCCCCTTACTAATGTGTGTCATTACTCAGCGCGGCGCCGCACTGGAAGACGTCCTCTCTCCGTGTTCAACTGTTTACCCGCAACGCCGAGCCGCTTCCACGGCTGCAGCATAAACCCATGAATCAACTGATTCTCCTCAGAGTCCTCCGAACGACGGCCCATCCACCCCCCCCCCCCCCAAGGACGTTTCCGTAGGTTTTAATCGTGGCAAACAGCAAGGGGGGGGGCATGGAAGAAGCCCAAGGCATTCTGGGAGGAAACAGTAAAAACATGGTGATGTGTTGTTGTTTTTTAAAACACCTTCACCAAGGTTTAGTAGAAAACAAAGACCTGACCGAGGTTTTTCTGTCGCAAATTGTGAATAAGGCTGAATCAAATATTATGAATGTTAAGAAGGAAAAAGCCAACAAGAGAAATAGGAGTGAAGCAGTTTTCAGTTTGTGTGTGTGTGTGTGTGTGCGCCTGTGTGTGCGTCTGTGTGTCTGTGTGTCTGGCAGTTTCTTAATCTAATAGCATGCAGAGGAAACAGAGCAGAGCTGGACATCCTTGACACAAACTGACTCAATACCAAGACCTAACACTTTATCATCTGCAGTACCTGGACATGCTGTCTGTGACTGTGTGTGTGTGTGTGTGTGTGTGTGTGTGTGTGTGTGTGTGGCCCTGGGCACTGTGAGGATGGGCAGGAGTTATTAACCTGCTGCCCAATTTCTGTCACGGCTGCTTTGTGGCTTTGAGCAGAGCAGTTGAGTGTGTGTGTGTGTGTGTGTGTGTGTGTGTGTGTGTGTGTGTGTGTGTGTGCGTGTGTGCGTGTGCGCGTGTGCGCGTGTGTGCGTGTGTGCGTGTGTCTGTACTGTGGAGAGACTCTTCCTGGGTGAAGTTATTACCAGAGACCACTCTCAGAAATGACTGAATGAATAACACTAAAGGAAATGACTGAGTTGGTGTGTTTAAGTTCCTGACTGTGTATTTGTATAGGACATGATGGGAAACTATGATAAGCTGGTTTTTCTGTGAATGTAATAGCATGACATATACACACACACACACACACACACACACACACACGCGCACGCACGCACGCACGCACGCACACATACATGCATTTATATATAATATATATATACAAAGAATATATAATATATGTTTTAAAAAAGTGTCAAGGATAAAGGAAAAAAATAATATTTTTGAATTTAGTTATAAACAGTTATAAACATTTAAATTAACTGAACAGAGCCTGAAGCATCAGCATTATTTAATTTACCTGTACCATTGATCTTAAACAGTTTCTAGTGGACCCGTGGACCCGTGGACCCAAGGACCCAAGGACCCAAGGACCCGTGGACCCGTGGACCCAAGGACCCAAGGACCCGTGGACCCAAGGACCCAAGGACCCGTGGACCCATGGACCCAATGACCCAATGACCTGTGCTGTCTCTTTCATTAGGCGACTGTAGAGCCCACAAATAACACTCAGTAACTCTTCATGGAACATTATGTCTGCAGTCTAGACCATCCAACTGTGAAGCACAGCGATAAGAAACCCAGACTGGGACGCAGCACTGTTCTTTGACATGACTCTACACGATAAAACATGCTGCAGTATTTTAATACTTCATCCTAAGAATATTCAAAACTCTACTGAGACACGTGGGAAGGAAAAAAAAGCAGAAAAGATATTAGTTTTGATTTGCCACTATTAATCACTGTGAGGAGAAAAGCTGTCGCACTTTTCAAATTTGACGGAGATGAAACACATCGATTCAAATGCAGATCTCAGGCGAGGGAAAAAAACGTAAGACTGTCAGCATCATAAAGATTTCATCCCATGCGCCTTTGTGAGTTTAGCCGCGCGAACATCGCCGATATATATCAGTCTGGCTTCAGGCGAAACTGTGTGTGTGTGTGTGTGTGTGTGTGTGTGTGAGATAGAGAGAAAGAGAGAGAGAATGAGAGAATGAGAGAGAGAGAGAGGGAGTGTGTGTGTGTGTGTGTATGTGTGTTTTGATGCTCCCATAACCATTACGTGCCACAATGGAGCAGAAAGGCTGCCAGTTTATCTTCTGATCAATGCTGCGAGCTGTCAGACACACACTCACACACGCACACACACACGCTTGCTCGCTCTTATCCCCCTCGTTCTCCCGTTGCACTCTCTTCAACGCTCTCTTGCTTAAACATACACACACACCCATTTACCCAGACCCCTGCAGTGATAAAATGCAGTCATGTGAATTGCGCTTGTGTGCGCGTGCCCCCCCCCCACACACACACACACACACACTCAACTGAAAACAGACTGTCAGGCTGTTGGGCTGAGACGTTCTGACAGGCTCCGCTGGAGGGAACTCGGCGGCATCATGGAGACCGGCGAGAGATTAAACCGCATAACAAATGTCCATTTACACTCCAAAGCCTCCAGTTAACGTTCGCTTCATCTCGGCTGATGTTCCGCCACAGAGCTCAACCGCTTCAACCCTCATTAACATCTGGATTATGACAGGTTGATATTTTTTGTGTTTACGCTATCAGAGTGCCCCGACCTTTGACCTCCTCAGAAATGGTCGCTCTAGGTTTGTTTAGATTTGAAGTATTTCCACAGGGCTGGCTCTGGTGTAACTACCGTAGTGCAGGACGAAGTGTCGTACCCTCAAGGGCGAGTCGCAAGTCATCTAGGACAAGTCTGAGTCAAGTATTATCAAAGCAAGACTCAAGAGTCACGTCAAGTCGCAAGTCTTGTCAAGAGAAGTCACAAGTCAAGTCCAGGGCAAAAAGTCTCAAGTCTACCAAGAAAGGCCGCATGTCAAGTTTAAAATATTGTCTTAAAGACTCAAATCGAGTCTAAAGTCCTCAAGGGCAAGTCAGGTCAAAATAAATCAGGACAGTTTCATGATAAATCCGAGGTTTTGTCATAATAAGTCTCAAGTCATTTGAGAAAAGCCTAAAGCAAGTCTGATTTCGTTTGAGACTCAGGTCCTCGAAAAACCCAGGTAAGTCAAGGTAAAATCTCAAGTCCTCGAAAAGAAACTTCAGTCTCTCAGTAAACTGAGAAAAAGTCTGAGTCAAGTCTCAAGTCCTTGAGGGCAAAAAGTCTCAAGTCAATCAACACGTCAAGCTGCAAGTCAAGTTTGAAATATTGTCAAAGCAAGATTGAAAGAAAGTCTTGAGCCTCAGGTTCTCGAAGGAAAAACAACGTCTCAGAGCGAATCGACAAAAGTCTGAGGAGAATCTCAAATCAAGGGTAAAAGTCCAGGGTCCAGGACGAGTTCAAGTCCAAGCTCAAGTGGAGTTTCAAGCTGAGTCAGAGGAAATCTTCAGTCAAGGCTAAAGTCCTTGAAAGAAACTTCAGTTTCAAGTAAACTGTCCAAGTCTTAGTTGAGTCAGGTCCAGAAAAGTCCAAGTCAATTCTCAAGTCTCAGCTAAACAAGTCTCAAGTTAAGTGTCTTTGAGAATGAGTCGAGTCTCGAGTTAATCAGGAAGGTTTCCCAGTTCTCGGTTTTAAGACTGAAATCTGACTTGACTCCAAGTCTCAACTCTCAGAACTTCTGGTTCTGCCAAAATACAGTTTTCAATCTGCGGTAAGTGACTTTGGCCACATGGGAACAGAGGATCTCCATAACAGAATGAGAAACACACAACTCGAGTATATCATCAACATATACTATACATACAGGAACCAGCTGCCTATACATTCAGCAGGCACAGAGAAACACCATCATGCTAAATGTTTGATGAATTTAAGCTCAATTTCTTTTCCTCTCCCTTCAGCTTTGGTCTCCACCACCAGCCCTTAAGAGAAACCCCTGTTTTATTCAGCTGGATTGTTTCCATACAGCTAAAGCTCAGCTGCAGCAGGAAAAAAACAAAAACATTGTAAAAGGACTGAGGAGAGACGCAGTCGATCCACAGCGACTCGGTGAAACCAAACCACACAACTGAGGAAATGTCAAAACAGTTGATATAGAAATGTTTTTCCTAAAAGTGGTGGGAGCACGTTCGACGCCGCGATGAGGCGTCGTCCTGAAACTAGGACGCACTCCAGCACTCGCACACAGACGCACACACAGACGCACAACAGACACACAACAGACAGAATGCACGCACACACAGAGCACACACAGACACACAACAGACACAGAATGCACGCACACACAGAGCACACAGAACACACACACAGAGCACACACACACAGAACACACACACAGAACACACACACACACACACAGACACACACACACAGACACACAACAGACACAGAGCACACACACACACACACACACACACACACACACACACACACACTGAACACACACAGACACACAACAGACATAGAGCACACACAACACACAGACACACACACAGACACAGAACAAACACAGAACACACACAATTTTCTTCCCTCTCTGACAGTCGCCCTCCACATCTGTTCGGAGCTGCCACTCGCACACAAACTCACAGGAAATACACAAGTTGATGTCAGTCCAGGAGTGATTCTGTGCAATTAATCTATGCTGCACACACACACACACACACTCTCATGTCACGCTGTGGGCGCTGCTGCTGCAGACTCACCAGGTGGAGAGTTTTTGCCTCACAGCAGCAGGGACCACAGCCAACACTCCACGTCCCTTTAAGATCTTCAGCCCCAATCTGTCGCCTCTTCGTTCTTTTTCTAAGCGGAAGGAGGCGAGTTAAAAATCCCCAACAGTTTTTGCGCTCCAATGAGCGATAATAATAACTTCACATTCTGTTCGGCTAAAAAGTTGCTAAGGAGGAGGAGGGGGGCGCGGGGAGGAGGCGCCCCCTAGGCAGCGTGGCCCGGAAGCGCTCTGGCTTTCCGGAATCGTTCCGGCTTTCCGCAGGCGCTGAACGAGACCCAGGAAAATGCAAAAATATGGGAATATACTCCCCTATTGTTCTCCACTAACGGATCAATATTAAAAACCGGTATTACATAACCAACAGATGTGCCCTCATCATGGGAAATCATTTGGACAAGGTAACAGTGCAAGGCCGGAACCAGCTATATCACACTCAGACACACCTGAATAGCAAAAGGTCCAAATTCTGTTCAAAAAAAGACAAAAAATAAAACTACAGCCTCTCTGTGTCTCTGTGCATGTTGTGTGGTCAAGGCATCACCTTCTCATCGACGAAAATAGAGGGAGATTCTGGTAAAGTTTTTTAATTTTTAATAGCGAATGGCCATATCGTCGCAGCTATCGTTTCTGAAGACACCGGTGCCGTCTCGTCACCGCCATCGTCATCGTCGTAGTGGTGAAAAACACGAGGTCATCTACGAACGTGCCTATCGCAGCTTTCGTCAACGAAACCGAAACTACTGGCGACCGATGGACCCTCGACACAAACTGGTCATGACTTAAAACAGCAACGGTCCTGAATTTACGGGAAAAAGCCAACATCATTTCCGTTAATGCAACTCAGTTTTTTCATTTTTGTTTGACAAATGCCCACATCTCTCAAACTGCAAACCAAGAACCTGAATTCACCACTGAGACATTCGTTGCTCAGGTCAAGTGAAGCTTCCTATGTTAAATTGGCGGATTGTGCCTTTAATTTAAAGTTAAAGCTTCTGCACTGATTTTCTTCACTGCCATGAATGAATTAATCCTCTGAAAATAACAAAATCACTCAAACAAACTGGAATCGGTGATATGCCACGCCCACAAACAGGAAGTCCTTCATCTAACAAATAAAACCATCAGCAATGATACGGGTTCTGGGTCAAACGATGGTCCCGACCTCTGGGGTAGAACTGAGCTAAAGGTGGATGGAAGTTTCATAGACAACTTCGTTATCTAGAACCTTTATTGGACAGCATTTTAAAGTCCTTAGGTCCATGTGAAGCAGGTCTGAACTATAATAGAGTCACTGCTGACAAAACAGTGGTTGCACAACCACACCACAACGTCCATTTCACAGCCTTTTTCTGGAGCTTTCAATTATGCCATATGATCTTCATCAGCAGATGGCCTTTATCCAGGAACTGCTGATGTTCAGACTTCCATTTTTTTCCCCCAGAGCACTTCGCTTTAAATCAGAGCAAACCCTGTCGATGATGAAGACCATGTGAAGCGATCCAAAGCTCCAGGACAGACACTGAAAGAGACCTTGCAGTGCGACTGTTTTCCACTGTTGTTTCCAAAGTTAAATCTTAACTATAAACCTAAACTTCTACTTTGAAACTTTTTAAAAGGCTTCATAATTGAAGAATGGTCTGGGATTCAAACATAGAGTTTAGGATGGTTTTGACCTCAGACTTTCGACTTAAGGAAACTGACAACTCCCAAAAAAATGCCTATGCATTGCAGCCACATGGACCACAAGAGCTGTGATTGGTCGGCTTGGTAGCATCAGATTTCCGGCTCCTCCTTCTTTGCCGCCTATGTACAGACCGTCTCCTCCGATGTCTTCCTTAGTTTCTGCACGGCAGTAAATTCAGGAAAAATTAAAACCGCTGTTCAACATGTATAAGCTCCGACTCTGTCGAGGTCCGCTTGGTTTCAGTCACCATCGGCAAAGAAACTCAACATGGTGGCATATAAATGCCACCGCCAACCAGTGGCTTAGTGGCGTAACTGCTGTGATGCCAACACAGAAGTATAAACACTCACGACGGAGTAGGACACTTGCGGTGGCAACAGCATAGGTTCACCCAGAAGCATTAAACCAGCATTTCTCATACCTTCACCGCCTTTGCCCTGAATGGCTGATCTTTGCAGCCCTTTTGTTTAGGTTGTGACAAAGTCTCTTCCTCTGTCGCGACAACATTTGACATTTGAGTCTTTTTTGTTATCTTGAAACAACAAGGTGTCGTGTATGGAGGCGATAAAACACACATTTGATTGAAGAGGTTTCATTTATAATATATAAAAGCTGTAGGTGGAATGGAAATGTGAAAAGAATCATTTGTGAATTTAAATATTATCTTCATTAATTGTGTAGAGGATATTAGTTTAGGTCAGCATGATGTGTCTTTAGATAAAACACCTACAGTTACACGACTGATATTCAAATGAAGCTCTGCTCTGGTGTCGCCGTCAGTCTAAACGCGCCGGTATCCAGGCTCGAACAGGGATTCTTTTTCATTTTTTCATTTTTTTCCAGATTAAACTGGGGGGGGGGTCTGTAACGTCTCAACAAGCGGCAGTCGGACTTGAAGTTAGAGAAGTGGGCGACCGAGCAGAACTGTAAAACGTTGTGAAAGCAAATGCTCCAAACCAGACGTCAACAAAACCGTCGGCCACGATGAGGAGGGGAGCCGCTGCTCCGCCACTCAAGGACGGGCGGATGGAGGCGCCGGGGGGATGGAGGCGCCGGGGGGATGGAGGCGCCGGGCGGATGGAGGTGCAGGGCAGATGGAGGCGCAGGGTGGACTGAGGCGCCGGGGGGATGGAGGCGCCGGGGGATGGAGGCGCCGGGCGGATGGAGGCGCAGGGCGGATGGAGGTGCAGGGCGGATGGAGGCGCAGGGCGGGGTGTTCGCCTCACCCAGAAACTACAGAGTCTCAGGGACGCTTGCTCTCAACTCAGCTTGCAACAACAATGAATTTTGATTTGCACCGAACAGTTGAAATGTAAGAAACTACACCTTCCGCAGAACCTTTTAACACTTGTCCAGAAACAGCAGCGGGAAAATTATCACCGACAAATATCAAATTACACTGTAGCTTCAATAAATACCACACAACTCCTGTATTCCTTGATATGAACAATAATGAGTGCTCTTAAGTATAATACTAATGTACTTTTTTCATTAATGAAAACAAAAAGAAGAGTCGCATTTAACTTGGTTAAAAAAAAAAATCCAGCAGGGTTTAGTTAAAATGGTGACTTTTAATGTTTTGATTAAAGTAAACCTGTGAAGCTTGTGCAACAGTAGCATCGTTATTTTCATTTGTTTCCCTTCGTGCAGACACAGGATCAATTTGTGATTACGCCTCATATCTGGTTAAAAACAGCGGGAACAGCGAATACAGGCCTGGAGTTGATGCAAATTACAAGCAATTTAAACTCCAACAGCTATAAAGCAGATGAGATATTTTCCTCAAGTCGTTGGGCCCTGATTAGCTACTGATGAGCAATATTTATTAATAAGATGTATATTAATATGTCAGGTTGTGACACTGTTTTCCTCTGCCTCCAGCTGAGTTCGACAGGTTTAGATTATTTAGGTATTTTATTATTTAGACTGAAAGGTGAAATCCTCAGGCGTCTAAGTCTGCGTCTTCAGGGCGACGTGACATCGCCGGGGGACCGGAACGTTAAAAAAAACAAGAGTGTCCGAGGGCGACGGCTCCAGGCTCAGACGACGAGTCTCGTCAAACGTCGACTCGCGGGCGCGACGGACGAAGACAATCGACGGTCGCAAAGTCAATTCCTCGGCCACCTTTCCAGGCCCAAAAACAAACAAACAACAGAAAAAAGCAACCCGATGCAAATGCCAATAAAATAAACAAGAGCAGTTGTAAATTGGAAACGAGGTTATATCAACACAACTGGAATTACATTTAGAAAAAAACAAAAACAAATTGAAAGTGGTAAAACGCAATTTACTTAAACTGAAAAAAGGGATGTAAAGCCGACTTTTTCTTGAAACAACAAGGTGTCGGTTTAATGAGGCGGCGAAACACACATCTAATTGAAGAGGTTTCATTTAATAAACAGTAGCTGCAGGAAAGTAATATGATGCTTAAACACACGGAGCCGCGTGTAGAGCAAACGCACGCCTGCTTACAGCCGGGTGATCGAACACACACACACACACACACACACACACACACACACACACAACATCAAACACAACACACACACAACACACACACAACACACACACACACACAACACACACAGTTCACAGCCTGTCTGAATCCAGCTCAACTGTTTTGACAAAATGCTGCTAATGGAACGAAGAGTAGCATCGTCCCTCCTCTTCCTCCTCCTCCTCCCACCAAAAACAAATTAATTTTTTCTCCGCTCGCTGATTAAAAATGTACCTACCACATGTGGCTCTGAGCCGTGTGCAACAGGAGCACAATATGCAAATCTCACCCTTTTTAAGACTTATCTACATATCAAATATTCTCCAGGCTGCACAAACTCTGAGATATTGTACGTTGGCCGAAGGCTTATGCCCGTGTGTGTGCGTGTGTGTGTGTGTGTGTGTGTGTGTGTGTGTGTGTGTGTGTGTGTGTGTGTTTGTGAGTGTGTGTGTGAATGATTCTCAGTCAGATGGTAGCTGCAGACAGCGGTGTGTCTGAGTGAGCTCTCATGTTTATCAAAGAGAAGCAGTTATATCTGAGAGCGCTGGATGGCCTTGTGCTGCCAAAGCTAATCACAGCGATGGTTCTATGTGTGTGTGTGTGTGTGTGTGTGTGTGTGTGGTGAGAGAGAGAAACAAGCTTGTTATTGCACTGAGAGGTGAGGTGGCACAAGTAGAATTGGGGGCAACCAGCTAGAAGACTGTGCATGTCTATTTCTGTGTGTTTGTGTGTGTGTGTGTGTGTGTGTTTCATACCAAGTGATTATGTGATTATGTTACATTACACTTTCAGCTGCGTTTCTGAAGATCTGAGCCGTGTTTGTGAAATGCTAAAGACGACACGAGGCCAAGAGTCGGCGTCGTTCTCGGCTGAATATAAATCACTCAGTTTACTTGTTTGTTTCGCTGAGGCGGCGGCGGCAGCAGCATCTCGACCGAACGGCCGCGGCAACAAGTTACCACAAAAAAAAAAAAACATCAATGAGTCCTCAGACACCGGCAAACACGCAGCAGCCTGAACAGTTGCAGCTGCAACCAAAAAGCAGCGGCCAAGCAGCAACGAGTTGCCGTCGTTCATCACAAAACAACGATGATTCCCAAACATGAATCCATGATTTTTACGAAGGAGTCTGGAGACGTTACAGGACACGGAAAATTTAACGTGGCAAAGACCGCCGGTCACTTCTGGCTTCTGGGTGACTGTCAACGACGGTTTCCTTTAACCACGACCATAGTGATTCCTGAACCTTAACCGAGAGGATTGTAACATGGCAACGGAGCCCCACCCTTTGTCCAACAAGTAGATATTTTAACACAAATGACGATTCTTTTCCTAAATCCACCACATCGTGTTTTGTACCTGAACCAAGCCAAACCACAAGCAAGGCGTCACATCAAGAAACTATCAAGAACAGTGGGTCTAAACAGCTTTGGAGAGCAAATCATGTCAGAATATATAAGAAGATGGATGTTGGGAGGGCTCATACTCGAACTCTGGCTAATCTTTGCCCAGGGTGACCGTGATCGTCAGACCGTCTGTTCTTAAAAGTTGTGAAAGTTTCACAGAGAAGCAACGGGGAGCGGTTGTTGGATTGTCCGGTTTTAAAGTCGGACAACCGAACAAGTGGCTCCAACGCGTTCCGCCGCCTCGATTCAGTCGAGCGTTGATGAGCTTGTGCGGCGTCGATCCGACCGATGGACGAACCTTCCCCTTCCCCCCTAGAGCTGCTCCACTTCTGTGGTCATAAAAGTTAAACAGACGCATGTAGAGAGTAAAACTTTCTCACTGTTTCTAACACATCTGCTCTGAAACATCCGTCTGTCAAGCGTCATCCGAGCCAACTTCCCTAATGGGGCTAATTTACCAACGTGCTGATGCACATTGCAGTTGCCCCTGTTCATTTTCTTATTTTTCCAACTTTCTAGCTTTATCCTTTTTGATCATATTCTGTTTAAATATTTACTACAAACTTGTACCATCTGTGACTGCTGCTATAAATAGCTCTGGTCAGCGACTTTTGTTCCAATGCTTTCACTCAGCTACGCTACCACTGTGCGGTAACCCGGCGGTCGCACCGTTTAAAGTGGGGACCAGATGCGATCACGCTGATGCTGGTCGACATGACCAGAACAAAGGACGCCCCTGCAGAAATCAGAGGACGACACCTGATGCAGAGGAGGAAGGTCAGGATGAGGGAAAAGAGCCGGGTCCCTCCGGGCATCATGGGAAACGGCCTGTACTTAGATTGTGCTTTTCTAGTCGCTACTCTCATATCCAGCCGTTCACACACACATTCAAACAGCGCTATTCTGCACATTTCAGCGCATTCTACAAACACACACATTCGGAGGCAGTTTGGGGTTCAGCATCTTGCCCAAGGACGCTTCGCCAGGATCGAACCGCCAACCCTCCGGTTGGAGGGCGACCGCGCTACCGCCTCATGGGAAACATGAGCTCACTAATAAAGCGGACGAGCTCGAGAATCGAGGGTACGTCGATGAGAGTAGTGTTAAGGCCAATTTATGCCTCGATGTTGAACCTGTGACAGCCACCTGCTTCGAGTCTACGCAAGTGTCCTATGCCGCCGTGAGCATTTATACTTCCTTGCTCATTGAGTCCTTGTGTTATTGTATTGTGTAACTGAAACCGAGTGGATCTCGATGAGTCGGAGCTGACAGATGTTTGATTTTCCTGAATTTACTGCGATGCCAAAACGAAAGGAGACATCGGAGGAGCCAGTCTGTACAACGGTAGCAGAGGAGAAGCAGGAAATACGACGCTGCCAAGCCGACCAATCACAGCTCCTGCAGTCTGCATAGCCGCGATGCGTAGGTTACATCTCTTGGAAGGTGAACGTCAGGCTACGGTTTGATGCAAAAGCATAAACGGCCCTTTGCAAGTGTCAAAGGAAGAGCCCCGGGATCCCATCACCACCACCGACGCCTTCTGACGATTTGGTCAGACAGGAAACGGAATGTTTGTTGTTAGCTGTCGGGATACGTTCATACTAGACGTCCTAGTCCTCACTCGCCCTCTTCGGTTGTTTACATCGACCCCGGACTCTGACATCGGACTCCGCAGCCCGTGCATCGACATGATTTTAGATCCAATTCTGATTCTGATTTCGATTCATCAAAAGCAGCACGAGTCCAGACTTCCGCCAGATCATGTGTTTCCGGTAACAGCCCCCCTCGCATCTCATCATCGCCGCCACCGCTGCCACCGCCACCGCGCTCTTTCCTGAGTAGGAGCCAATTAAACAGATGAGTTGTGAACCCAAATGAAATATCTTTACCACATAAGACTATCACAGAGGATGATCAGTCATGTCTGAGCCTTTGAGCTTCTTAATTAAAAACGAAGGAATTCAAATGGAGCCTTGTGAGACGATTCTTCAGCAGCCATCGCTCCCACCCGCCCAAAACCCAGAGCCTTTTGAAGCAAACCAGCTCCCTCAAATTCCATTAATCTGTTTTGTATTTAAAAAATAAATAAATAAAAAAAATAAGAAAAGTAGGAATCAAACCGTTACACAACGCTCTCCTCGGGTAGCAGAACTTCAATCACCTCCCCTCGTCCCTCATTCAGCTCGGCTAGCGTGGCTGGCTAATTAGTTCTGTTGAAAGGCTTCTAATTAAATTGGCCCTAATGCGGAGGCCCAGGCAGCGAAAAAATAAAAAAACCAACAGAGGACAGACTGAAAAATACCACGAAGAAAAAGTGTGTGTGCAAGACAAATAAAACAGGCTGAAACACACTCTGAACTTTGACACCTGTGTGTGTTCACGCAGCCGCTGCAGGGAAACGAGGCTCAAACACTCACACACTTGTTGCAGGAAAGTCGCTGTTTGTAGAAGTCATGTCGAGATTTTTGGATAAATGATATTCAGTTTCTCTGTTTCTTTCCCCCCAGTCTTTTTAAAATGAGTCACTGGGTAATCAGAGGAATGACCCAGACGTCGGGGGTCGACCCAAAAAGCAGAAAACCCAACGCAGCCGCGTCGGCTCTGGCAAGGCGACCTGAACCATGCTGACCCACATGTCCGGTACCGGCTGAACCCGGCTCTGCCTCTGGACTCTATAATAGGCGCTGCGTAGCTTCTCCCCGTCGTCCGTGTCACAGTTCTGCCGGCCCTGGGCCGAACCCGGATCTTGCCCCTTTCTGAACCGAAACCATTGGCGAGCGGAGCCAGAACCAGATGATGCTGAACCATCATCTCAGCCTCCGAGAGTGAGCTCGGAAACTAAATCAAAGCAGAACTTTATGCGGCGCCACTGGGTTGTTTTGACCCAGTGTTAGTGTTTTTTTTTTTATTTTATTTATCTCTTGAGTTTAGTAAAA